>JAMPIT010000598.1:0-26977 GCA_026261815.1 Monarcha castaneiventris obscurior | reverse complement strand
TTCCATAGCATCACTGTGGATGCCTGTGCCCCATGAGGTCCAGGCCTCTCTTGCTCCTGGTGGTCAAACAGGTAACTGGTGGGGCCGGGCGGGGCCAGGCTGGGGGTGGCCTGGCTGAGATCGCAGCCGCTTCTGCTCGCTGGACACCCCCCAGAGGCCAGGACAGCCCTCACCCCTAGTGTGGCCAAAATTCATCTGAGGCTGCTGCCTGGGAAGATCATGTGACCAAGAGAGAGAAGCAATTCCAGCTGCAAGGCCCAGATGAGATTAACTCTCTTAGTGCTGTAAGATTTCTCCAGACCAGATGAAGCCTGCAGACATCAATCCTCTCCCAGGTCAGAGGAAAGGGAAAGGTGAAGGCGCATGAAGAAAACACCATAAAGATGCCCAAGTCAGTGAGGAAGGAAGAGCTGAGACCCCAAGAGAGGAGAATGAGGAGATGCTTCAATCCTAGAAGCTGAAATTCTGTTGTAAAGCTATGGTGATGGACTATGATACATCAGAATACCCATTGTAATTTCATGAAAGCATAGGGGGTTGAAGCGTTCAAACTGCAACCATGAGCAAAAGTACTTGTGCTGGAACAAGCAAACGCTGAAGTAGCTGTAACTTGGCTGTGACCAAAAGTACTTGTGCTGGAACAAGCAAACGCTGAAGTAGCTGTAACTTGCTGTGAGCAACAGTACCTGTGCTGAAATAATCAAATGTTAAAGTAACTGTAATTTGATGAAAAATTTGAGCAGAGATCCCACGAAAGAAAAAGACCTCTGTTCCTAGAGATGAAGATGCTCCCAGAGATTGTGTTCTTATGCCTCTCAGGCATTTTGATAAATGAAGAGAACTTTTGTTTCTGAAGAGCTCATCCTTAAAAATGGTACCCCATTAGCTAAAGAAACCCTCGAAAGCAGCTGTGGGGAAAGCTGTAAGCTGGGGGAAGGGACTTTCACATGCAAGCAGAGAACCATCCTGGGTGGCTGCCTTGCTGTGACATTGAAGCTGCAGGAGATTGTTTCTTGTGGAGATGTCTCCATAGCATGAGCAAGAGAGACTCCTCTCCCTAAGTGAACTGAAAACCAGAAATTATTATATAGGTGGTGAACTGACTAGAAAAATCTCAAGGGTTGTGGTTTTTTACATTGTCAGTAGAAGGGAGGAGAGGTGGGGGGAAGAGAGGTGTTCTGAAGGTTTAGTCTGACTTTTTTCCCCCCTCTTTTAAGTCTATTAATAAACTTCTTCATATTCTTTAAGTTTTGTGCCTGCTTTGCTTTTCCTCCTAATGCTTACCTCACAGAAAGGACATCAGGGAGGTAATGCATAATCTGACCTAAAACCAGTACAACTACTTTTCAGCTTGGTCCAATTGGACAGTTTTTCTAAGAGTCAGACTTCAGAAAATTATGTAACACAGGACCAACATCAAATTCTGTTAACATGAGAGGCCTAAAAATAAGCAAAGACTTCAGACTTGACAAATCCCCCTGGGCCTTATGGGGGGGACGATCATCAGTGATGACCTGTAGTAAGACCTAAGCCTACTCAAGGCCCATCAGCCTATGGATGGACCTGCTCCCATTCCTGTGCCTCCCACTACAGCCGTGCCTGACATGGACAAGGTCCCTGTCAGCAGCCACAAGGCCACCCTGCCCAGACCAGGGCAGTGGGCCAGGCACAGGTCAGTGATGGTGAGCTCCCAGGCGCTGCTGTGACACCATCGCCCAGCCTGAGGTATAAAAGGTGGCTGCACATCAACACAACCTGCAGAGTCGAGGAGACGATCGCAGAGAAGGAGCTCGCCCAAGGCTACTGAAGGAGTTTTGGTGCCTCTGAGGCAGCTCACACGCATCTCTCTTCACTCAAGGAAGGACTGGCGCACTTTGTCAGGAGGAGAAAGCCCGGCAGTGCTGCGGCACAGACCCGCCGGGCACTCTCCTTCTGTACCCGCAGTGGCGCAGCGGGACGCTGCTAAGAAGTGTCCTCCTGAGCAGGAGCAAGGTGAGAGCCAAGTCTCCCTCCCCAGGGCTCCCCATGGCCGGCAGAGGGGCCGCGGCCACGAGCAGCGGCAAGGGGAGGCAGGAGCTGCACACAAGCACCCCGTGGCAGGGTCCCTCCTCTCGTGGGCCAGCAGGGCCAGCAGGGCTGTGGGCACCGGTGCCTGCCCTGCCCTTACGCCAGCCCGGCAGGGACAGAGCAGGGCCCTGGGGACAATCCTGCAGGGACACTGCCCCAGCCCCGCAGAGGTGCTCACGCCACGTGCTCTCTCTCCGATGTGCGCGCTGTGCCCCCGGGCAGAGGCGGAGCCGCACAGCAGCAGCAGCAGCAGCCTCTCCGGACAGCCCAGGCCGAACCAGGCCCGACGCCGCTCGTGGAATCAGCCAGCACAAGGCTCGGGCAGCCGGACAGTAAAACCCATCAGGCTGAACCGTGTGCCGCTGCTGCGTGCTGAGAGCAGCAGCCCCAGCACCGCCAGTCAGGTGCTGCCAGGGCTGCCCCAGGGCACGGGGCTGGTCACTGGCAGCAGCAGCTTCCCCGGCCGGCAGCAGGGCTCCAAGCGAGGCCACCCAGAGGGAGCCACAGAGCCGCAGGCACCCGAGGGCCCGCCGGCAAAACGCCGCAGGACCGGCGATGTGCCAGCCCCCAGCGCTGAGCCCAGCAGCCCCAGCACCGCCAGTCAGGCGGCGGCGAGGCTGTCCCAGGGCACTCAGTCATCCAGGAGACGAGCGGCTCCATACAGACCCCCATGGCTCTTCCCCGGCTCTGTGACAGACAACCGCTCCCAGCCCCGGCCCGTTCGGATGAGCCGCGTCTGGCGGCAAGAGCGGCGGGCAAAAAAGCCCTACAGTCGGCCTGGCAACCAGAGCAGGGCCAGACGAGCACCAGCCCCTGGTGCTCATCCCCCTCACCCCTCAAAGTAAAGTTTTCTCTTCGTTTCAACTGGGAGATCCCCATTCCTTTCTCCAGTCACTCGCAGCCTCCTGTGGCTGATCTCCGAACAGAGGCCCCGGTTCAGTGAGACTCTCCAGCAGCTCTTTGCCCTCAGGGACTCCACCTGCCCCATGGCAGTGCTCAGTGTCAGATAAGCACTGGCCTGGAGATGCCAGCCCTGCTTCTGCTCTCTTCTCAGCCAGGAAGCATCCAGAAGGAAAAGGACTACACAAAAGGGCCATGGAGGTGACCTAGGAAATTTGCAAGCACAAATAGGCTCAGGCGGCCTTGGTGGGAGGGCACAGCTCTGCTTGCTGCAGGTCCCCAGGAAGGAAAATCCTGGATGCAGCAGGATTATTCCCCTCCCAGACCAGCCCAGGCACTGTTCCATCTGCCATTGCTGCCACTGGGGTTCCACGTACCAGCCTGGAGAGTAACTGGCATAGTGCAGCTGATTCTGGGAAGGCAAAACTAAACTGTGCCAGTAAAAAGACACTGCAAGGGTGGCCCAAGGCCAACTCTTGGACTGAGGAGCAGAGTTTCCTTATTTTTGGAGGATTTTACACAAGTGCCAGCTCAGCTTGGAGGAGCGATGGCAGAGAGGCTCGAGGGCGAGGCACCAGCTTCTGTCATGGTGGTAGCCCTGACTCCTGCCTCGCTGGGAACACTGGTTTACCTGACAGGCACATTGAGACATCTCTTATTTCACACCCAAACTACTGTGATAAAGGAGTGAATGATAAATGTTGTCTTTCGCATATAGAATTTTAACATTTATAAGTGATGATGTACTATGTCGAAAGAGTGTTACGGTAAAATGTAGTCAAGTAGAAATGAGATTAAGGTAAATTGTAACTGCAAAATAGTTGTAATATGTTAAGAAATGTATTAATAAACACATGGTAATAAATGTCTTTTGAGTTGAGAAACTACAGAGCCAGGAACCAAGACATCTTAGAGAAACAAAGAAGATAAACCGCATGCATGCCAGGAAGTCTGTTATCTCATCAAACCTCACACCTCCCAAGGAAGCTGTCAGCTCCAAATTAGGCTGGAGCCTGGGGAGGCACCGGAGGGCGGTGCCTGTCTTCAATTCCGCAGTTATCCAGAGGGCTGGAGCGGCGCCGTGCTGGGGGAAGGGGCAGGGACGGGAGAAGGGGGAAAGCTGAGTGAAGTGTAAATTACTTTCTGGCCTTAATGAATATGGAACAGTTGAAGAGAGTACTTAAGTCCACAGGAAAATGAATGGAGCGCGCCTCTGGCAATATTGCCAAGGCCCCAGCGCTGTGATATGCCTTTGTTCTACTAATAAATGTTCAATATTATATTGCTAAACATTTAGCTCCTGAATTCATTTCTTTCTTCTCCTCTTCCCGTGGCGGCTCTCCTGCGGCACAGAGCTCTGCCGGCTGCAGCTTTGCAAACGTCCCGTCGAGCTCTGGATGTTGCTGCACAATTTGCTCGAGGTCCCCGGGGGCTGCATCCGATGCATTGTTCTTGTCTGCCCCCTGGGCACGGAGCCCATGGATCCGCTGGCCCCTGGGCAGGGCCGGGCACAGGAGGTGGAAGCTGGGTCCTGCTGCAGCGGCGCCGGGGCAGCTCCAGGACTCGCTGTGGCCGCTGTGGCAGCCGCAGCACAACCCGTTCCCAGGGAGGAGCCGAGGGCTCCGTGGGGCTCTGCAGGACCTCGACCCTGGGGCTCGTCTGCATCAGCCCGGGCAGCCGGGCTGCACTTGGCTTCCTTTGTGTCTCTGCTCGCCCTGGGCCAGCAGCTGCCCAGCGCCGAGGGGACAGCAACGGGAGCGGGGCAGCTTGGGGCGAGCTCCAGTGTCTGTGCCCGGGAGAAATCCCAAAGCCTTCCCTAAGGAGCAGGGAGCGCTGACAGAGCACAGGATGCTGCTGCTGCTGCTGCTGCTGAGCACGGGCCGGCCCCAGGGCTGATGTCAGACACAGCCGGGATGGGAACCACAAATAACAGGAGGAGGAGGAGGGGCAGGAGAGGAGCGGGCAGGAGAGGAGGAGGAGGGACAGAGGAGGAGGAAGAGCGAGGGGGGAGGAGGGATGGAGGAGCAGGAGCGGGAGGAAGAGGAGGGATAAAGGAGGAGAAGTGGGGAGGAAGAGGAGGAGGAGGGACGAATGGAGGAGGAGCGGGAGGAAGAGGAAGGGCAGAGAAGGAGCAAAAAGGGAAGCAGAAGGATCTGCCACGTGCGTCCATCGCTCTCTGTGTCCGCAGCTCTCGGCCCCGGGAGCATCGCTCCCCCCATCCCGCAGGTGACCGGGGAGGGGAGCTCGCCCCAAATATCCTGGGCGGTCCCTGTGTTTCTTTTTGGGAGGGGGGGATTTTTGGACCTTGGAGGACTCCGGCAGCGAGCCCCAAATATCTTTGTTGGATCCCGGAAGGTTTCTTTTTAGGGAGGCGGGGGGAGGCGGATGTTTGGATCTTGCAGGACTCCAAATGTGAGTGGCAAATGGCCCTTGGGGGATATTGGGGAGTCCCCGGCACGCGGGGTTTTGGGGGGTCCCGGTGGCGGCTGCCGGGAGCAATGGGATGGGGCGGGATGGGGCCCGGGAAGGGTGGGATGTGGATTGGGGTGTGGGATGAAGTGTGGGGGAGAGGGATGGGTGGGCTGGGGCCTGGGATGAGGCAGCCGAAGGCTGGGGATGCTGAGGCCGGGGGGACCCCAGTCCTTCGGGTCTTGCGGGGTATCGGCCAGCTGTGAGGGAGTTTTGGGGCAGCCCTAATGCTGAGGGGGGCGGTGCTGGCAGCGGGGGGACGCGTGGCTCCGGCAGCTCTGGGCCCCAGCTGCGCCCCCCATTTGGGAGCGGAATTTGGGGAGGGGGAGGTGGGGGCGGCCAGGCCGGGCCCCCATGGCCGCGCTGTCCCGGCGGGGCCGAGTGCGGGCGGGAGCCCTGCGGGGCCCGGCCCTGCCCGGGCACGGCTGATGCCGCCCGCCCGCGCTCCGCACTGCTCCGGCCTGGGGCTGCCAGGGCCTTGCGGGCCGGGGCCGCTTTGGGGACCCCCCCAGGGCACCGCGCGGCTGCTTTGGGGCTGTCGGCACCGCCCGGCGCTGGGCATGGGGCGTGTGGGGGCAGCTGGGGCCGTACTGGTGGCACTGGTGCTGCTGGGAGCCCCCCCGGCCGCGGGCCAGGAGCTCTGGGCTGAGGGCAGGGCTGGAAAAGGGGGGAGCCGTCGGAAAGAGGGGGAGAGCAGTGAAAAGGGGGTTGGACTCCCCAGACGGAGTGGGAGAGGGGACTGAGAGCCCCAAACCAAGCGCTTGGGGCACGGAGGCTTTGGGGGAAGATGAGAAAGGAGGGGGATGGGGGGCAGAGGGAGGGAAAAGGGAGTGGGATCCTTCAGCTTCGTGGGGTCGGCTAGGGGATGAGGATTGGGGGATGATGGGAAAAGGGTGGAGGAGGGAGAAAAATGGGGGTGGGACCTTCAGAAGAAGTGGGAGGGCTGTGGGGAACCCCAGAGTTGCCCTCGTGGCAAGGGACTGATCTCCTGTGGGAAGAGCTTTGGCCAGAGCACGGAGCTGATCTCCCAGTGCAGGATCCCAGTGGGGGAGGAGTCCTGTGTCTGCCCAAGCTTTGCCCAGAGGTCCCATCTCAGAGGAGAGAAACCCTACCTGGGCCAGGAGTGCAGGAAAAGCTTTGGTGGGAGCCCCAACCTCACCAGGCCCCAGGGGATCCACACTGGGGAGCCCCTGTGGATGCCCAGACTATGGGAAGGGCTTCACCGTGAGCCCCCAGCCCCTGGAACACCCGTAGGAGCCACCTGGAGGAGGGTCCCTGCAAGTTCTGGGCTGCAGGAAGAGCCCCAAGGAGCCGAGGTTCCCCCAGAACCAGCACCTGAAGCAGAAGGTGGTGACAACTCTGCATCCCGGAGTCCTGGGAACACTCTGGGGTCTCCAGCCTGACCCACCACAACAAGGGGCTCTCACCAGCCCTCATCCTGCCCCTAAAATCCCTTGGGATCTTCCATCAATCTCTGCATTCCCCACTCTAAAATCTCCAGGCTCTTGAGATGAGACCAAAGGGGTGGAAGTCCCCACCCAGGGTGACCACAACCTCCAAGTTTTTGATCTCCACCCACCAGTTTTCCCTCTTTTCCCCTATCTGGGTTCTCCCGCACTGGGTGGGCACAGCCAAGAGCCCCACCCCATGTCCATCCTGACCTGTCCTGGCTCCATTCCCATTCCTCCCGTAGGATGTGAGGGGTCTGAGGAGAACGGGGGACCAAGGGTGTTGCTAGTCCTGGGGAGAGGAGGAGAAGGGATGGAGGAGGAGGGATGAAGAAGGAGCACGAGGAAAGGAGGAAGCAGGAGGAGAAGGAGGGGGGATTATGCAGGAGGAGGAGGAAGAGCAGGGAGAGGAGGCACCACGAGGTCCCAGCACTCTCTGTATCTGCAGCCCCCCTGGCCCCAGGTGCATCGACCCCATCACATCCCACAGGTGCCAGGGGAGGGGGAGCTCATCCCAAACATCCTGGGGGGTCCCTGGGAGGGTTTGTTTTTGAGGGGGGTTGTTTGGATCTTGCAGGATTCCAAAGCTGACCCATAAATGCCCCTTGGGGGTCACTGGGGCATCCCTGAGGGGGGTTTGGGGAGGTCCCGGTGGCTCAGGCTCCAGAGCCATGTGGCAGTTTCCAGGTACCGGCATGGGGGGGACACCAGTTTTAGGAATCCCCAGGAGAGCCAGGGATGGGGGAGCCCAGGAGCCCCGGAGTGTGGAGAGCAGAGAGGGGCGACACCAGAGCTGGGGGACCCTCGGCAGCCTGGAGAGAGGGGGGAGAACGGCGGGCGGGGAACCAGGGACCTGTTGGATACTGAAGTGGGGAGCGCATAAAGCAGGAACCCCTGGGATTCCCAGGAGCGCCGGCAGCCCGGAGAAAGCGGGA
This sequence comes from Monarcha castaneiventris obscurior, assembly GCA_026261815.1. NCBI lineage: Eukaryota > Metazoa > Chordata > Aves > Passeriformes > Monarchidae > Monarcha > Monarcha castaneiventris. The sequence continues at coordinate 19,158 of JAMPIT010000598.1, read as the reverse complement.
AACCCAGATAGGGGGGAACCCCAATGCACACGGGATCCCCAGGAGCCCAGAGAGGGGGGATGCCCAAAAGCCCAAAGTGGAGTAAAGAGAGAAGGGGAACTCTTCGGAGTTTGTTTGGCTGAATCTTTTGGGCTGAATCTTGATATTTTGAGAGTTTTGGGGTTATGTCTTGGTGTTTGAGGTTTTTTTGGGCTGGATCTTGGTGTCCAGGAGGCTTTTATGGACACCAAATGCCCAGTGACTTCTAGAGATGGATTTGGGCAGGAGGAATCCCCAACCCAACACACTCACAACCTTGCTTTTCTCCCCAAACCAAGATTTCCCATTCCCCACCCTTGGCCAGATGGAGGAGGAGGCTGTGAGGAAGAGGCCCTGGCAGACCCAGGCAGGTGAGGAGGAAGTCAGTGGCCCTTTCCCCCTCTCTCCTGCTCCATCTCCCAGCCCAGCATCGCCCCCGGCTGCAGGACAACCCCGCTGCCGACGCCGTCCTGCCGGGGACGGACTGGGGGGATCTCCTTCCCCTTCCCTGTGGCACGGAGGCAAATCCCATCCTCTCCTTGTCCTTCCTGCCCCAGACAAGGAGCTGAGGATGGAGCCCAGGGAGGACAAATCCCCGCAGCAGAACCTGGTGGAAGAGGCCGTTTTGAGCGGCTCCACGGCGCAGGAATCCAACGGGGAGGAAAAGCCCTGGAGATCCCTCAGGAGGAGGGGCTGCAAACCCAGCCCAGGGAGCTCTGAGGAGGAAAGACCCACCCTGTGGCGGGAAGGCGGCCGGAGATCCAGCCAGAGCTCGGACCTGGTGGTGCATGAGCAGCTTCACGATGGGGAGAAGCCCCACAAGTGTGGGGAATGTGGGAAGAGCTTCAGGTACAACTCTGACCGTATCCGCCACGAGAGGATCCACACCGGGGAGAGGCCCTACGAGTGTGGGGAATGTGGGAAGAGCTTCAGCCGCAGCAACCACCTGATCCGCCACCAGAGGATCCACACTGGGGAGAAGCCCTATGCATGTAGGGAATGTCGGAAGCGCTTCAGCCAGATCTCCGACCTGATCCATCACCAGAGGATCCACACTGGGGAGATGCCCTACGAGTGTGGGCAATGTGGGAAGAGCTTCACCCACAGCTCCAGCCTGATCCGCCACCGGCGCATCCACACCGGGGAGAGGCCCTACGAGTGTGGGCAATGTGGGAAGAGGTTCAGCTGCAGCTCCAGCCTGATCATCCACCAGAGGATCCACACTGGGGAGAGGCCCTACGAGTGTCCCGAGTGTGGGAAGAGGTTTCACACCAGCTCCCATCTCCTCGTGCACCAGCAGATTCACACAGAGGAGAGGCCCTTCCGCTGCCCCGACTGCAGGAAGGGATTCAGGCAAAACTCCACCCTCATCAGGCACCGGCGCATCCACACCGGGGAGAGGCCCTATGAGTGTCCCCGGTGTGGGAAGAGCTTCTCCCGCAGCTCTCACTTGACCAGACACCAACAGAGGCACCGGTAAGGGCAGCCCTGAGAGTGCCCCGAGTGCAGGAAGAGTTTCATCCTCTGCTCCAACTTCATCTCCCATCAGAGGAACCACGTTTGGCAGAGCCCTGGTGACCCACATTTCCCGTGATCCAGGTTGGGAAGACCCCAGGCTGGTGCTCTCCACGTCCTCCTGGATCCCTGTAGGCATCTGGGTGAAGGCAGGAATAGGAACATCCATCAGGACTCAGATCAACATTGGAAATTCATTGGGAAAAACTGATTTCTTAACTTTACACTCAAAAGAATTTCATCTATTCTGTCCAATTGTTTCTTCTGGTGGCATCAAGCACCGCTGGATGATCTTGGAGGTCTTTTCCAACCTAAGTAATTTTTGTGTTAATGCTGTTGAAACAACCAAAATTGGGGTAGAAATAAATTAAACAAATTTATCTAAAGCTACACCATTTTCCTGGAATTTGGGGGTGAATTTGGGCTTCAGAAGAATGTTTCAGAGGATTCAGGTGTGTGTGGGGCTGGGAAGCCAGGCAGACTGGGGCCACGATGTCACAGTTGTGGTGGCAGAACGTGTCCACCTGAGCCCGTCTGTTCTCCAGGAATTCCGGTTGTCTGTCCCAGTCCCTGGCCTGGGTCTGCCCATCCGGGGTGTCACCCCCAAAGTGCCCAAATCGCTGCTGAATTTCCCAAGCTGCTTCCGTCTGTGGCTGTTCCTGTCCACCAACCTGTCCTGGTCAGTGCCATGGAATGTGGGAGGGAATCTGGGAGCTCCTGGGAAGGGCTTTTGTGGCTCTTGGGGGCATTTGTGGTAATGGGAGGGGCTTTGGGCAGCTTTTAGGGCAGTCTTTGAGGGAGTTTTGGGGTGTTGGCAGAGCTGTGTGGCTTGGAGAGAATTTGGGTGGGTCTTGGGGGAGATGGGAAGGGGTTTTGGTTGCTCTTGGGGCCATTTCTATTGCAGGGAGTGGTTGGAGGAGTCCTGGCCAGGAGCTGTGGGGTGGTTTGAGGGGTCTGGGTGTGGCTATGGGGCTGGGAGGGGCTTTTAGGGCAGCTGTGACCGCCCCCAGACCCTCAAAGCTGCCGCCAGACCCCACCCCCAAGATGCTGCCAGGGTTTGGGGGTTCCATGTTGGGGTTCATCTTCCGGGCACTGCAGGAGAAGGTGAGGGGGGGTCCCCAGGGGCTGTGTGTGTCCCCCCCCCAGAGCGTGTGTGACCCCCCATGCCGGTGTCACCCCCTTTTCCCTGCCCACAGGGCTCCTGGCCCAGCCCCTGCTGCCCCCGGGAGGGAATTTGGGGAGGGGGCAGAGGGGGTGCGCAGCCCCCGCCGGGGGATGACCCCGGCCCAGTGCCCTTGGTTCAGCACCGAGCTGGGCTTGGGGCCGCAGCAGGAAGAGGCCGATGGGAAGCAGATCCTGCAGGGGCCACAGGGCTTGGGCTCAGGGCAAGGCCCTGCCCTGCACACCTGGCTCAGGTGTGAGCCTGCCCCGGGAAGGGAGCGGGACATTCCCATGCCCACGGATCAGGGCTGGGAGCAGCGCTGGGAGCAGGGACATGGAAATACTGGGAGCGACTGGGACCGCACTGAGGGGTGAATGATCCCCCCAGCCCCTTTGCAGGCCGCCCTGCGAGCTGAGAAATGCTCGCTCGGCCTCGGCCTTGGCCAGCAGCCCCCGGGCTCAGCTGCTCTGAGCTCAGCCGCTGCCGCTCCCGCAGCCCGCCCAGGGCCGCCCTGCCCGTGCCGGGGCTGTGCTGGAATTCTCTGCTGCTGCTGGGCCCCTCGGGGGGTCTGGCCGAGCAGGAAAGGTGACCCTGAGCCAGGAGCTTTCCCACTTTCTCACTTTGGGACTTGAGGTGAGCCCAGGGCCACAGCAAGGCCTGAGGAGAAGTTCCACACTCCCATTTGGGATAGAGGGATTGATCAGGTGCCTCCAATAAACTCAGTGCCAACCCCAATGTCTCGATGCCAGCCCCAAATGGCCTCGATCCGTCAGCCCCAACCCCCGCCCGTGGGGAGTCAGGAAGCACAGAAGGGGAATTGGTGTCCAGGAGGGGTGGGATGGGATGGGATGGGATGGGATGGGATGGGATGGGATGGGATGGGATGGGATGGGGTGGGATGGGATGGGGTGGGATGGGATGGGGTGGGATGGAATGGGGATGGGATGGGATGGGATGGGATGGGATGGGATGGGATGGGATGGGATGGGATGGGATGGGATGGGATGGGGATGGCATCGTGGGGCTGGGATGAAGTTTGTAGGGATGGGGTGGTTTGGGCACTTGGAGTGGGGCACTCCAGGGAGGGAAAGCAGGAGCCACTTTTGGGGAGGCTCCTGCTGCTTTTTGACAATTTTGGTGCCTCTAAGTGGCTTCTGGGAGGTTGCAGTGAATTTGGGGAAGGTGCCGTAAACCCCCTGCAACCAACCTGCCAACCTGCTGAGGTGAAGTGTCCACATTTTGGGAGGGCGAGGGGAGCCCAAGTGGGAGGGGATCCTGCTGCTTTGCACCCCTTCAGTGGGGTGAGAAGTGGCTTGAGAAGAAAGGGAGGGAGGGAGGGAGGAAGGAAGGAAGGAAGGAAGGAAGGAAGGAAGGAAGGAAGGAAGGAAGGAAGGAAGGAAGGAAGGAAGGAAGGAAGGAAGGAAGGAAGGAAGGAAGGAAGGAGGGAAGGAAGGAAGGAAGGAAGGAAGGAAGGAAGGAAGGAAGGAAGGAAGGAAGGAAGGAAGGAAGGAAAGGAAGGAAGGAAGGAAGGAAGGAAGGAAGGAAAGGAAGGAAGGAAGGAAGGAAAGGAAGGAAGGAAGGAAAGGAAGGAAGGAAGGATTCTGGAAAGGATTACAGGATACATTCCAGCAAGGAATCAAGGAAGGAAGCATTCCAGGAAGGATTCCAGAAAGAACTCCAGGAAGGAAGCAGGGAAGGATTCCAGGCAGGATTCCAGGAAGGATGGATTTGAGGAAGAATTCCAGGAAGGATTCAAGGACGGATTCCAGGACGGAAAGATTACGAGAAGAAAGGAAGGATTCCAGGAAGGATTCCAGGATACATTCCAGGAAGGATTCCAGGATACATTCCAGGAAGGATGGATTCCAGGAAGGATTCCAGGATACATTCCAGGAAGGATGGATTCCAGGAAGGATTCCAGGATACATTCCAGGAAGGATGGATTCCAGGAAGGATTCCAGGATACATTCCAGGATGCATTCCAGGAAGGATTCCAGGAAGAAAAGAAGGATTCCAGGAAGGATTCCAGGAAGGATTCCAGGATACATTCCAGGATACATTCCAGGATACATTCCAGGAAGGATTCCAGTACCGTTCCCGCCCGGCTCCGTGGGTCCCGCGTGCCCCCACAGGTGCCCGGGCAGGTTCAGGATTACAGTCAGTAGCAAGGAGTCAGGAAGGAGATTTGCTCGCATTCCGGCAGGAGCATTTATTGCACCTTCGCTGTCGAAGGCAGCAGGGGCAAATACCAGAACAATGGCGAGCTCAGGGCTTTTCCCGGGGCCGGGGAAAAGGCGGGATCAGGGAGCGGGGACCAACAGGAGAACTCTGGGGCAGTGACGAGGGGTAGGGGCCGGCAGCCAGCCAGGGAATTAGAGCTGGGGTACATCAGCACAAGCGAGCAGGAGCCCTGGGAGAGGCCCCTTTCCCTCCCTAGAACCGATCAGTCTTTGGCAGCAGAGACTGTCTTAGCAAGAGCTCTCTCTGTCCCCTGCACCACCGGTCAGTCGGCCACCACGGATACATTCCAGGAAGGATTCCAGGAAGGAAGGAAGGAACAAAAGATTCCAGGAAGGAAGGATTCCTGGAAGGATTCCAGGAAAGATTCCAGGAAGGAAGGATTCCAGGAAGAAAGGAAGGATTCCAAGAAGGATTCCAGGAAGAATTCAGGAAGGGAGGAAGGATTCCAGGAGGGAAAGATTACAGGAAGCATTCTGGGATATATTCCAGGAAGGAAGGATTTCGGGCAGGAAGGGTTCCAGGAAGGAAGGTGTACCTGTTTGAAAACAAACCAGTGGGAGGCACCGAGTCAGAATAACAATTAATTAGCAAAATTAAAAATAAAGGCAGAAAACACTGGGTCAAACTGACAGAGTCAGGATACAGCCTGACCCCATGTCAGTCAGGGTGGTGGCAGCAGTCCCATAAGATGGTGGCTGCATCCTCCTGAAGTGGTGGATGTGGTTCTGTTGAAGCAGTGATCCTGTAGAAAGGGGCTGCTCTTCCTCAGAAAGTCCAGTGGTGGTTTTGTAGCTCCTGTCCTCTGGGAATCCAGTGGAAAGGGTGTCCGTGGTGTTGGGAATGTCAGATTCTATCCAGGATGGAATGCTTGGTTCCTCCTTCTGGGCGGAGCATCTCACAATGGGATGATGAGCCCTGAGGCCAGGCATTGATGGGCTCATTAACAGAAGAGAGTCCGGAGGGAGGAGGCAAGGAAACCCTGCCCCACCTGGTTTCAGCAGCTCATGAGGATGGTGATGGAATACACTGCAACCCAGGACACTGAACTCTCTGCTGTTGTAGTTCCATGGACAGAGGTTGTTGTCTCTTACCCCTTCCCATGGGCAGGCCGGTGTTCAGCCATCTCCAGGACAGCAGGGCCCCACCCCACGTCCCTGGCACCTGGGAAGACAAAATCCATCCCTCCAAATGTCCCCCCTTGCTCCTTCTTCCCAGGCATTTGGCCCTGGCAGTGGGGTTTGTGCTGGTTGCTGCAGGAAAAAGGAGACCCCTGTGACACTGTGGGGCCACTGGAACCAAGGGGCCTTTGTGACACAGCAGGGCCTCGTGGAACCTTGGAGCCCAAAGGTGTGAAACATTCCTTGCATGGTTCTGCCTTGGTGAAGAGGAACCTCATCGATGGCAGCTTGAGCTTGGCACACACTTGAGGAGGGTGTCAGTTTTCAATGGGGAAACTCAGGAGTTTTAGATTGCTTCAAACAAAACAAAAAAGAAAAACTCATCTTTGTCTGAGTGCTGCCAGGTCTCCAAGCACAGCAGGTCCCAGGTGAGTGAGGAGAGACAGGATGGGGTTGGGAATGTGGAGCAGGGTTGTCCACACTGGGTCAGACCTCAAGGCACAGCTTCTGTGACCAGGCCAGACCTCCTTAGGAGAGACCCTGGATCAGTATCAGTCACAGAATGCTGCAGTCACCTCTGCTCTAAAGAGAACAGCAATAAAATACACCCTTTAAAATAGGAATGCATATGTCATAGAAGCTCTTTGAAATATTTCTCCATAACTGGAGAAGGAAACCTTCCTAATGAACTGCACCAGAGCAGAGGGAAATCAAGGCAGAGCCAGGGTTTGTCAGGACTTGCTTGATCCTAATGAGCCCCGTGGTGCATTTGGTGCTGAGCCCTTGAGGCCCAGGGCCTGAGAGGAGATTGCACAAACCTTTCCAGGAGTCAAAGGCAGAGGAAACACCCAAAGTGTCTCGAGGCATTGATGGGTCCCACTGAGGTCCATGCCCAACACAGGCTCCTCATGGACTCCTTGGAGGAGAGAATTGGAGGCCAGGATTGCACAAAAACCTCTCAGAGACTCAGTGTGGGAAGGAAAATCCAAAGTACCTTCAAAACCTTGAGTATCTCAGAGCATTAATGAGCCCCACTGAGTGTCAATGCAAAGCTCTCAAGGGACTCGTTAAAGCCGATAATTGGAGGCCATGATTGCACAAACTTCTCAGAGAGTCAGTGTGGAAAGTACCTTAAAAAACTTTAGTACCCTGAAGCATTAATGAGCCCCAGTGAGTGTTGTTACTGACAAAGAATCTCCAGGGACTCATTAGGGCAGATAATTGGAGGCCAGGATTGCAGGAAGCTCTCAGAGAGTCCCAGGCAAAAGGCAAAGCCAAAGTGCTTGGAAAAAGCTGCAGTCCCTGGGAGCATTGAGGAGCCCCCCAGGGCCATTCCTGAGCAAGGCTCCCCAGGGACTCCTTGCAGCAGATCCCTGAGGCCACTGGGATGTGGGGGGGATGCTGAGGGCAGCACAAGGGGGTGACAGTGCCCAGCCTTGCTGGGGCTGTGCCAGGAGGCCCCAGGGCCTCAGGACAAGGTGTCTCCTCACAGCCCTTGCTGGCACAGACGCTGCTGTGCCCCAGGGCACCAAGACTTGGCTTCTCTTTGTCCCCTCCTGGCATCCCTGCCTCCAGTTCTCTGCTCTGACTGCAGCCTGGGGACACTTTCTCACTCCTGTCCCTCACTGGGACCCATTAAAACTTCAAGAAACTTTGCAGTTCCATTCTGACTTGAATTCTTGAGAGGTTTCTTCAGCTCCCTGTGAGGGCCTGATGTTGAGGGCCTCAGCAGCAAGGCCCGAGAGGGTCATGAAAGTCCTTGTGCTGTGTCTGTGCTGCTGAGCTGGGCCGGGCTCCTGGCACAGAGGCAGCTCCTGGCAAGCGGCAGCGCTGCAGAGAGACAGCTCTGGCCAGGAGCAGCTCCTGTGCACAGCCCAGCAGGGCTGGGGCACTGCCTGCAGCCAGCCCGGGCACAGCACAGAGGCACCCAGGCCTTCAGCTCAGCCTGGGCTGCCAAGGGGCTGACAAGTGACTGCGGGACAATCACTGCCAGCCCCTGGCACAGGAAGCCTCTGGCTGCAGGACAAGGCAGCTGCAGCTCCTGCAGGGATCTCCTGAAGCTGCAACATCCCAATGTCTATGGATTCTGTGAGTACAACTCAGAGCATCTCGAGTGTCGGGGAGGTGAAATGCTCATGAGGCTCTGACGTGGTGAGGGTTTCTGATCACTCATAAAATATTTTCAATACAAGGATTTTTAAAGAAGTTTCCTGAGACTTTGTTTTTAGTTTCCTGCTATTGGGGAATGTTGGGGAGGGAGGATAAATATTAAAGGTATTATGAATTTTGTCAGGTCCCTGGGACATCCGAACTGTTACTTTCAGTGATCCGCAGGTGCACAGGAGATCCCTCATGTGCTTTCAGCCACTCCTGTGCCCATGGACAGCACCAGCATCCCCTTGGCTGCACCCATCAGGCTCAGTCTGAGCTGTCCTTTCTCCAAGCTGCAAACATAACCTGCCCCCAGCCAGTGCCCTGCACACAGGCAGCTTTCTGTAGGGCCAAGGAGAGTGCACAGAGATTTGGGGTCTGTGAGTGCTGGCAGGGAGAGATCAGGCACAGGGAAACAGCTCCAGGAGGAAAATCTCCAGAAAGCAGAGATGAGGTCAGGGAATGAGAGAAAACAAACCCAGGAATGTTGTGGCAGGGAGAGTTTAGAGATGTCCAGAGGATCCCCTCCAGTGCAGCCCCTCCCTATGAACAAGCCCCCTCCCTGCTGTCCCCCCCAGCCAAGCCTCTGCCCTCAGGGCCGGGGCTCCAAGGCGTGAAGCCCCTCCTGGGCAGGCAGAGCTGCAGCAGAGCCGTGGGGCAGCTCTGCAGCCCCGGGCCCAGTTCCCTCTGCAGAGCACAGGGCTGGGAGCAGCTGCCCGGCACTGGGGGGCTCTGGCAGGGGGCACAGCTGGCTCAGGGTGACGCTGTCCCCAGTGCCCGGCTGTGGGCAGTGCTGGCAGTGCAGCCGGGCCAGGAGCTCCATCTCCCTTCATCCACTGCCATCCCTGGCACTCTTGGCTCTCTCCCCGAGCTTTCCTTCCAAGCTGGGAGCTTCCTCCAGGAACCAAACCTGTCCTGTAGCATCTTTGTGTTATCCGAAAGCCCCAGGGAGAAAAGCAGAGATGCTACAAGTGTGAAAATGGTGTTGGGGTGGTGAAATGAGCCAGTGGTGTCCTCGGCTACAAATGTGGTGCTGAGACCTTGAGAGAGGGAGAGACATTTGGGGGTCTATGGTGGATCCATCTGCTCCCAGCAGCACCTGGTGATCTTTAAGGGAAACATGGGAGGGTGATCATTCTGCATTTGAGAAAAGCGAAACAGAAAAAATCTGAACATGTCAGAATGACAGAGCATCTCCCCTCACTCTCAACTCATCTCTTTACCTCACAGGACTTGCTCTGCTCTCCCTGAGGGCAGCAGAAATGCTGAGGGTTTCTGGCATCCAAGGATTCCATGGAGAGATGGGGGGAGCTTGAAAACCAAAATCCCAGAGCTCTTAGTAACAAAAAGGGTGTCTGTGTGTTCCAGGGGAGGTGGATGGTAAATGGTTTTGATGGTGGTTACAGACATCTGCTCTAACTCTTCACTGTCTTTTTCTCCATGGCAGAACCCGATGCCCAGAGCCAGCAAATGTCCAACAGCAGCTCCATCAGCCACTTCCTCCTGCTGGCATTGGCAGACACGTGGCAGCTGCAGCTCCTGCACTTCTGCCTCTTGCTGGGCATCTCCCTGGCTGCCCTCCTGGGCAACGGCCTCATCATCAGCGCCGTAGCCTGCGGCCAGCACCTGCACACCCCCATGTTCTTCTTCCTGCTCAACCTGGCCCTCAGCGACCTGGGCTGCATCTGCACCACTGTGCCCAAAGCCATGCACAATTCCCTCTGGGGCACCAGGCACATCTCCTACTCAGCATGTGCTGCACAGGTTTGTCTTCTTTGTGTTTGTCTTCTTTGTTGGAGCAGAGTTTTCCCTCCTGACCATCATGTGCTACGACCGCTACGTGTCCATCTGCAAACCCCTGCACTACGGGACCCTCCTGGGCAGCAGAGCTTGTGCCCACATGGCAGCAGCTGCCTGGGCCTCTGCCTTTTTCAATGCTCTGCTGCACACGGCCAATACATTTTCCCTGCCCCTTTGCCAGGGCAATGCCCTGGGCCAGTTCTTCTGTGAAATCCCACACATCCTCAAGCTCTCCTGCTCACACTCCCACCTCAGGGAACCTGGGCTCCTTGTGTTTTCCATTTCTTTAGCACTTGGCTGTTTTGTGTTCACTGTTTTCTCCTATGTGCAGATCTTCAGGATCCCCTCTGAGCAGGGACGGCACAAAGCCTTTTCCATGTGCCTCCCTCACCTGGCCGTGCCCTCCCTTTTTATCAGCACTGGCTTTTTTTCCTACCTGAAGCCCCCCTCCATCTCCTCCCCATCCCTGGATCTGGCCCTGTCAGTTCTGTACTCGGTGGTGCCTCCAGCCCTGAACCCCCTCATCTACAGCCTGAGGAACCAGGAGCTCAAGGATGCCCTGAGGAAAATGATCACTGGATGCTTTTCAGAAGCAATAAAGTGATGGTTTTGTTCTCCATACCCTGCAGTGTAACTCATTGCAGGCCCAGCCTGTCTTCTCAAGTTTTTCATAGAGGTTGTGTGTGTGCAGGGTTTCCTTTTTCATTTTGTGATAATGTTGCGCACAATGAAACTTTATTTATCCCATTATCATCCCATTACTGGGATCATTCATCCTATTTATAATTCACTGCTTACACCTCACTTTTTACCCAGAGAAAATGCAAATGAGGAATCACCTCCTCAGTGCAGTTTAGCAAAATAAAGGATCCTGCAGCAACTTCTTTGTAAAAAATCCTTCCTTTCAAAGCTCATCTGAATCTGGCAGGGCAGTGCCTGTGTGCAGAGAGGGAGAGAAACTGAGTCCCAGCACAGCAGCAGTGCCAGGGAGCAGCAGCACTCGGTGCTTTCAGAGCTGCTCTGTTTATCCTTCCACACTGTCCTTCTGTCCCTGTGTGAGTCCTCAGCTCTGGCTGCTGCGGTGCTGTCCTGCTCTCTGGCTGTCCTGTGACCACAGCGGGGGCTGACAGTTTTGTGTTATTTAAAAGTAGACAACAGTGGCTGGGATTGCTGGGCTGATCAGTGAAGTTTTTCAGAATTTTATGGCCCTGGGATGTGGGTCACAGGTGGATCACAGCGAGTCCTGGAGCTGAGAATCTGAACATGAATAATAGAATGGACAAAGCTGCAGCTTAAATGTGACTCAAAAATAAATACCCAGAGTGGGCAGCCCAGAGATCGTGGTCTGTGACCTGGAACAACCACATTACAGCAGGGACTGCAGAGCCACCAAAACCCCACCCAAACCCAGCTCAGAGGGGCGATGGGGACCCCGTGGCAACCCCTGGCTACCAAAGCAGTGAAGCCGTGGAGAGCAGAGGCTCAGTCACTGACATTTCTGTGGGACGGGGCTGTCGTGGGAGGGGTGGGGTCTTTAGATCACAGGGGAATCATTGCCCAGGGATTTTTTTGTTCAGCTCTGTAGTGGGTTGATGCTGGCTGGACTCCAGGCAGCCACCAAAGCTGCTCTCTCACTGCTGTCCACAGCTGGACAGGAGAGAGAAAATACAAGAAAGGGTTCATGGGTTGAGATAAGGACCAGGAGAGATCCCTCATCCAACACCGTCCTGGGCAGAACAGGTTTAACTTACAGATATAAAGTGAATTTATTAAAAACAAAATCAGAGCAGCATAATGAGAAGTGAAATAAGAGCTTTGAAAACACCTCCCCCCCACCCCTCCATCCTTCCCACCGATGGCGCAGGAGACAGGGAATGGGGATTATGGTCAGTTCATCTCCTGTGGCTTCTCCCGCTGCTCAGGGAGAGGAGTTGTTCCCCTGTGAGACCGTGGGGTCCCTTCCCACAGGAGACAGTTCTCCGTGAACGTCTCTGACATGGCTCCAATCTCACGAGCAGCAGTCCTCCCAGCAGCATGTCCATCTTCAGAGCCATCGGGGATTGGCTCTGCCGGACATGGTGGAAGCTTCCAGCAGCTTCTCACAGGAGTCACCTCTGTGGCCCCCCTGCTACCAAAACCCAGGCCGTGCAAAACCAACACACACAGGAAGGAAAGCACGGAGCCCCAGCGCTGCAGGGGCAGATGAGAAGCAGCTCTGGCCATGCCAAGCTCAGCCGGAGCTGTCAGGCAGCCCCAGGAGCCCAAGGCAGCCAGAGCTGTTCCATGTTCCCTTGGTTCCATGGGGCCCTGCAGGGTCACAAAGGCCCCTGGGTTCTTTGGGGCCCAGCAGTGCCACCGTGGCCCCTTGGTTCCATGGAAGGCCACAGGGTCACCATGGTGCCCTTGGTGCCAGCAGCCCTGCAGTGCCACAATGGCCCCTGGGTTCCACGAGGCCACGCAGGCTCACAGTGGTCTCCAGAGGAAGGGAAGCTCCGAGCCCCAGGGCTTCAGGGGCAGATGAGACACAGCCACCAGAGGCCAAGGCCAGCCAGATCTGTCTGTCCTGGCAGGTTTTTCTGGGAGCAGCCCTTGGATACAGGGAATTTGGGAAGTGGAATCCCAATTTCAGCCATTTGTGCCTGGACAAACAGGACGAGTCTTTTCCATAAAAAGGAATGCACAGAGCCCCAGGGTTTGGAAGGCAGGTGAGATCTGGCCCTCAGGAGGCCAAGCCAGCCAGACTTGATGGTAATGGCAGCTTTTGTCTGGGAGCAACCCTTAGAAATATGGAATTTGGGAGGTGGAATCCCAATTTTGGCCATGGGCACCTTGTTGAGAAGGATGGGATTTTTCCATATGAAAGAAAGGCACAAAGTCCAAGTGTTTTGGAAGGAGATGTGAGGTGGCCACCATGGGTGAGGGCAGCCAGACCTGTCTCTCATGGCAGCTTTGGGCTTGGAACAACCCTTGGATATATGGAATTTTAGAGGTGGATTCTCAGCATTGGCCATGGGCACCTGGATATGAAAGATGTTTAATTCCATAAGAAGAAAAGCACAAAGCCCCCGTGTTTCGCAGGCAGATGAGAGGTGGTCCCTGGGAGGCCAAGCCAGGCAGAGCTGTCTGTCCTGGAAGGTTTCATCTGGGAACAATCCTTGGATATACGGAGATTTGGGAGGTGGAATCCCAATTTTGGCCATGGGCGCCTAGACAGGAATGATGGTTCTTTTCCATTGTAAGGAAAAGGTGGAGCCCCAGTGTTTTGAAGGCAGATGAGAGGTGGCCCCCAGGAGGCCAGGGCCAGCCAGACCTGTCTGTCCCAGCAACTTCTGTCTGGGAGCAATCCTTGGATAGAATTTGGGAGGCCAAATCCCAATTTCAGCCATGGGAGCCTGAAGAAGAAGGATGGTTCTTTTCCATAGGAAGGAAAGCACAGAGCCCCAGTGTCTGGAAGGCAGATGAGAGGGGACCACCAGAGGCCAAGGCCAGCCAGACCCCTCTGTCCTGGCAGCTTTCGTCACAGAGCAATCCTTTGAGAGATGGAATTTTGGAGGCAGAATCCCAGTTTTAGCCATGAGCCCCTGGAGGAGAAGGACAGTTCTGTTCCACAGCAAGGAGAGCACAGAGCCCCAGTGCTCCAGAGGCAGGTGAGAATCGGCCCTGGCCATGCCAAGCTCAGCCGGAGCTGTCAGGCAGCCCCAGGAGCCCAAGGCAGCCAGAGCTGCTCCATGTTCCCTTGGTTCCACGGGGCCCCTCACTGTCACAAGGGACTCTGTGATTCCATGAGGACCTGCAGGAGCACAAAGGTCTCCTTGGATCCGTGGAGCCTCTCAGAATCACAGCGGCCCCTTGGTTCCATGGGGCCCAGCAGTGCCCCCATGATCCCCTGGGATCAAATCCCACAATTACAGGGCTCCCAAGCAAAAATGCAGGAAAAGGAGTAACAGTTCTTTACTATAAGAAGCAAACAAGGCTGAGGGAGAGGAATGAATCCACCAGAAAGCCAAGCCCAGAGCTGTCCTGAAAATCATCCCTGGCTGGGGTCGGCCTGGGGGAGGCCACAGCCCCCAGACCCATTTGCTGAGGCCACATTTGCACCCCCATCCCCCACCCAAGGGGGCAGGAGGAGAGATTTGGGGCTGTGGGGTAACCCCTGCTCAGGGGCAGTGAACACCACCCCCCTTCCCCAGCCTGGCTCAGTGTGAAACCCCCACCCCGGGAAGGCCACGCACACAGGGGACAGTGTCACACTTGCCCCTCCCCAGGGGAGGTCTCTGTCCCTGTCCCTCCCTTGCTCTCCCCCTTTTCTCTTTCACAGCCTGGGGGGCTTTGCCAAACGTGAGAATCATTTTTCTCTTAGTCCCTGCCACCTTTGTGACAGCAACACAGAGTTTTTCCTTCCTTTTAATCATCTGTATTGGGCCGAATTGTCACTTTTCTTTTACAGGAACCTGCCAGCAGCTGAGCTGGAGCTGTGGGGGAACCGCTGGAACTTTGAATTGCCACCATCATTGCTTGTACTGTCAGTTTATTCGTGTTTGGGGTTTGTTTGTGTTTTCAGCACAAGCAACTTGTGCGAAGAGCAAACATTGCTCAAAGCATTTTATGTAGAGGTAAGTTTGATTTCTGCCAAGTTTATTTTGTCTGGTGCCCGGGGGATGCTTGGGAGGGGGTTGGGGGAGTTGTCCCTGTCCCTCTCACCCCAGGGCATTCCCGAGGGGGTGTCCCTGTCCCTCTCACCCCAGGGCATTCCCGACGGGGTGTCCCTGTCCCTCTCACCCCAGGGGATGCTCAGGGCTCTCCATCGTTCTCACCCCAGGGAATGCCTGGGGGGGGTCTCCCTCCCTCCCACCCCTGTGCCAGGGGGATGCCTGGGGGAGTCTCCATCCTTCTCAATCCAGGGCATGCTCGGGGGTCTCTGTGCCCCTGGCCCTGGGGGATGCTCGGGGGTCTCCATCCCTCTCACCTCAGGGAATGCTTGTGTGGGGCTGGGGACCAGGGGCTCTGTGTCCCTCTCACCGCTGACTGTGCTCGGGGGGTGGGGGCTCTCCGACCTTCTCACACCTGGGGAGGCCGGGGGGGGTCTCTGTCCCTCTCAGCCCTGGTGTGACCCCACCCAAGCATCATCGGGGTGAGAGGGACAGAGACACCCCCAAAGCCCCACAAGCATCTCCTGAGAATCCCGAGGGGAGAAGGACAGAGACCCTCACTGGGCACCGAGTGGGGTGAGAGGGACAGAGACCATCCCCACCCCTGATCATTCCCAGACAAGAGAGGGTTGGAGACCCCCCTGGGACTCCCCAGGTAGGAGAGGGACAGAGACAACCTCGGCTCATCCGTCCTCCTCTCCCATGGAATTGCCCTCCTCCTATCATAGAGGGGGCCAGGGTGGTCTCTGTCCTCCTCCTGTTTGGAGGGGCCAGGGAGGTCTCCAGCCTCCTTGCCTTTAAGGGGGCCAGAGGTTGTCCCCATCCCCTTTGGGGCAGATGGGGGATGTCTGCATCCTCCTCCCCTTTGGGGTGCCTGGGAGGTCTCTGTCACCCTCTCATTTTAGGGGGCCCAGGGCTGGTCTCTGTCCTCCTCACCCCATTGACGTCTCCATCCTCTTCCTCTTTAGGGGACCCAGGGGGTCTCCATCCTCCTTACCTTTGGGGGGACCATAGGGGTCCCTGTCCTCCTCTGCTATGGGAGGTCTGGGGGAGCCTTCATCCTCCTCCCCTAATGGGGGGGCCAAGGTGGTCCCCATCCTCCTCTCCCATGGAAGAGGGCCGGGGTCATCTCCAACCTCCTCCCGTATGAGGAGGCCGGGGGTCTCCATCCTCCTCCTTTTTAGGGGGGCCAGGATTTTCTCCATCCTCCTCCCATTTGGGGGCCGGGGTGTCTCTGCCCTCCTTGCCTTTGGGGGACACTGGGCGGTCTCCATCCTCCTGGCCCAGGGGAAAGGCCACGGGGAGGTCTCCATTGGCTTCCCCTTGCAGGCCCGGGGCTTTGATGCCCGAGCCCTGGGCAGGAGAACAGGACGCCACAGGGCCAGGCCTGGAGAGCAGCTGTGGGTTTATTCGACGCCGGCAGCGAGGGGGACAGCTCCAGCACAAACTCACTCGGCCCTTCTTCGCACAGCACTGCCTTTTGTGCTTTTTGTACTTCATGTGCACATTAGACTTTCCCAACCTTCACATTGCAACACATTTTCTAATCACATGATGGTGCCAGCCCTTGTGGCACCTATGTGGTTCCTGCATGGGGTGGTCGTCAGCCTCCTGGTACTCGTTTTGGATGAAGGCTCAGGAGTCTTCCTCAGCCTTGAACTTTTCACCTCTGTTCTCTGCCTAGGCTTTATAAGACTGGCTGCTCAAATAGCCAGTGGTCAGCTTTTGCACTTAGCTTGTTCTGCTAAATCTGCTGCTCTAAAAGGTGCTTCATTCACATACCCTGGCACACAGGAACTGCTTCTTTCTGCACAGCTACAGCTTTTGGCATCGCTCAAGCTTTATCTCCTTGCCGAGGCATCACCACCTCCGGGTTTCTTAGCTCAGAACAGCCACAATGAAAACCTCACCAATGGCTTGACTCCCCAGCTCCCAAGGAAAAGAAAGGACAAGTTGTAAAGTTCTTCAAACATTTGTCCTGCTTGGCTGCAGAAGTTGTGCTGCACTCAGAGTGTGGAAAGCCAAGAGAAGCTGCAGTGGTGGCACATCTTGTGCCAGGAGCTGCACCTCGTTCTCCAGGAAAGGTTCTTGAGCAGAGCAAACAGGACTGTGCAGAAGATTCCTGGAAATCTGAAACAGCTTTCCATAAGCGAAATAAAAATGGAGATAATTGATCCAAGATGTTTTCCTCTCTTTATTTCTGTGCTCCCCTTTTCCATGTTGCACTATTTCTCCATCCCACAAATTCCAAATGGATCTCACCTCTAAGATCTATGACTTGGTGAGTTTTAGACACTCTGGAATACCATGAGCTGCACACAGTTTGCCTTCCCCTGTTTTTGTTGGGAAGCAATGCTGGAGACAAAAGTGCAGTGCTTGGGTGGGGCCCGAATTCCACAGGCAGGGAATGTGCCCCGGCAGTGTCTGAGCCTCAGCAGGGACAAGGCCCAGCAGCAGCCGAGGGGATTCCTCTGCCAGCGTGCGGGAGTCAGGACTCTGGATCTGGGCTGAACCCGGCAAAGTTCCCGTGTTTGGCCGCACTCAGGGGCTGCCCCCGGGGCGCGCGGGGCTCGGCCGTGGGGCGCGTGGGGCGAGCGGGGAACGGACACGCGGACACTCGGACACGCGGACACTCGGACACTCGGACACTCGGACACTCGGACACGCGGACACGCGGACAAACGGCCCCGGCGCTTCAGTTGCAGCGGCAGCAGCGGCGGCAGCGGCGGCAGCGGCGGCATCTTCAACACTCTGCATCTCTTTCTCCTGCTCCTCCTCTCACTCTCCCGCTGTCCCTCTCCCTCTCTCACGGTCCCGGTCCCCCTTTCCCTGTGTCCCCCTCCCCTCCCGGTCTCTCCCCCTCCCCCTGCCGGGCCGGGCCATGCCCCAGGCCCCTCCCCGGCCCCGGCCGTCCCGCCGCGGTCTCGCCTCCGCCCGGCTCTCGCCGTCCTGCCTGTGGCGCTGCCGGGCGGGCATCAGTGCCTGGGGCTGGGGCGGCATCGCCACCCTTGGGCTCCGCCTGGCCCGAGCCCGGCCCCGGCCCCGGCGCGGGGTCCAGCTCCGGCCCCGGCGCCGGCGCCTCCCGGGGCCCGCGGAGGACCCACGGGGCGCGGCCGCTGCCGCCGCCTCCGCTGCGGCTTCCCCGGCCCGAGCTCCGCCGCTCTGGAGCGCGGCCGCCGGCCCCGAGCCGCCGGGGTCCCGTTGGGATGGGGATGCCCGGCCCGGGGCGCTCGGGGGGCGCTCGGGGGCCGTGTCTGGCCCCGGGCCGAGCGCTGACGGCCGCGTGTCGCCCGCAGGGAAGGAGCAGGAGGCCCTGCAGGAGCGGCACCGGCTGGGTTCGCTGCTGGGCAGCGGCGGCTTCGGCAGCGTCTGCTCGGGGACGCGGCTCGCGGACGGAGCCCCGGGGAGTGGCGGGGCCGGCGGCGGGCGGAGGAGGAGGAGGAGGAGGCGGAGGAGGAAGGAAGGAGGACGAGGAGGCCGGGGCGCGGCGGGGCGGGCGGCGAGCTGAGGCCGCTGCTGGCCCTTGCTCGCAGGTGGCCATCAAATGCGTGCCGCGGGAGCGCGTCCGGCCCTGGGGCGAGCTGGTGAGTGAGCGGGGCCAGCGGCAGAGCCGGGCCGTGCCGGGCGGCGAGGAGCCGGGGCCCGGCGGGGTGGGCACAGAGGAGGCCACACCAAACAATGCTCCTGTTTTCACACCCTCCCCTCTGCGTGTCCCAGAAGGAATTGCATGAACTGTATTCTTCTCTCCGTGTCGTCTCGTTCAGCATGAGCAGCTTAACACCAGGAGCTGGAGGAGCTGAAGCCTTAGGCCACAAGAGCTGAGCAAGAGGAGACTTTTTGGGCAGAGTAATGCTGGTACCATGGACCTGGCTGAATGCAGCAGACAGAATCCTGGAATTACAGAATCCTTCCTGTTGGAAAAGACCTCTGAGCTCATCAAGTCCAACCCTTAACCCATCACAGTCAAGCTGAGCACTAAACCACATCCCTGAAGTGCCAAGGCCTGAACAAGAGGCCTGACTGAGGCCTGAACAACAGGCCCTGAGCCAAAGGTGAGCTCTGGGTGAACCTTCCAACCAAAGGTTATCTTTGTATCTGCTCATTACTGAAATATGCATGGTCATTAGTGCTGTGATAGATGTATCCCCTCATTAGTGAAACATGGATTGACCTTTCTGTGTTTAGAACCCAGACAAGGCCATGAAATCTGACATCTGGCCTTGTTTGGGGCTGTATGGTCAAAGTGAACTCCCTTGGTTCCTCCTTGAGTCCTCCTGGCCAGGCTTAGGAGGAACCCAAGAGGAGGATGAAACCAGATGTTCCTGCACTAGAAGTGCTGTCAGTTTGTTCATTCAGCACTGTCAAAGCTGGGCCCTCTCCCAGCGGGGTTGGAGCCTCAGCTGTGGGTGGAGGCCGCTGCAGGAATTCCCAGTGTCCGGGAGTGGCTCCAGTCCTTGGCTGGGACAGCTTCCCCCAGCTGATGTGTGGCTCTGGGGCATGGGAA
>JAMPIT010000595.1:0-12498 GCA_026261815.1 Monarcha castaneiventris obscurior | reverse complement strand
GGCTGTGTCAGGACCTGCTGAAGGTCGGGACCAAAAGCAGCACCAGGTTCAAACCAGTTTGAAGGTGTCCAGGAATTCCCGCAGCTCCAGGACATCCAGCTGCATCCCGCAATTCCCAGCATCCCGGGGATCTCCCGCAGTCCCTGGCGGTGGTCCTGCCCCGCCGCAAACCCCCAGCCCCATCATTCCAATCGGGGAAATAAAGACTCAAAAACTCCCCTGTGGCGTGGAAATCCCTGTGGAAAAGCTGCGCTGTCCGGAGCTTCGGGGCTGCCGGGAGCGCGGGTTCTTGGCCGGTGCTTACGGATGGGTTTTCCCGCGGCTTCCGTTGTCTGCAGGGAATGTTTCCCCAGGGAATGGGTCATTCCCATGGCTGCTGAAACCCGCCTTTCCCCCACCGCTCCCCGTGTCCCGCTCAGCCCCGGCCGGGCCCATCCCGCCCGGATCGGGCTCTCCTGCACCCGTGAAGTCCCCACGTTCCGATTTATTCCTGCCAGGGCCGCTGTTTCCCGGAATGCGAGGGGAAGTGGGCGGGCCAGGGATGGCACAAAGGCTGAGCCGGAGCCCCGGTGGTGGCAGAGCTGCGACAGCCGGGACAGGGATGGGGAGCAACAACAGCACCCCCGGGGTCTCCACTTGCCCCCAGCACCCCCGGGGTCTCCACTTGCCCCCCCCGCCCCCTTTGCCCCTCACCTGGGAACTTGACCACGGACCGGACGGCTCCTGGTTACGCCAGCCTTGCACAAGGACCCAGGCGAGGGTCAGGGACGCCGGGAAAGGACATAGACCCTGGGGAGTGACAGGAACCTGGGGGTTTTGGGATCCCCTTGGGCCGAGGTGGGGGGTGTGGGAAGGGTCTGGGTTGGGTCTATCTCCCCCTCCCCACACACTGTCACTGTCGGGTGACAGGCGATGATGGGCAGCTCTGAGCACTTGGGCTGAGCAGTTCTCGGGGGAAAGGAAACTCCAGGAGTGGGAGATGGTGGCCACCAACTCATCCACCCCCGAGTCATTGCCCCCCTGCTAAGGACACACCCCAGGCTCTCGGGAAGAGCTGCACCCCGGGATAATTTGCATGGGAAGGGGGAAATAGAACCAGCAAATTGGGATATCAATTAGTCAAAACTTCTGCCATCTGTAACCAATGAGCGCTGATGCCTTTGCTCGTTAAAATGTCACAATCGTGCAAAGCTTTGCTGAAGGGGGAGCGGGGATCCGGCCTTTGGGAGAACCCCCAGCTCCTGCTCTGACCACTGGGGATCTGGCCTTTGGGAGAACCCCCAGCTCCTGCTCTGACCACTGGGGATCCGGCCTTTGGGGGAACCCCCGACTCCTGCTCTACACGAACGGGACTAAGCCCTGGAAATGCCTCTCCTCCGGGTGTGACTTGGCCCTCCAGCCCGGGAACGAGCCCGCGGGCGGGACAGCAGCTCCTGGAGACCCAAGAGGGGTGGCCGCAGTGCCCTGCCCAGATCGAGAGACCGCTGCCGGCAATTAGGCTTGGCTGGGAAAATTCTGCCCCTGTGATGGGGGATTTGGGACGAGCAGTGACTCCACGGCACGACGCGTCCTTGAGACTCCTCCTGGAGCAGATCCTGCACTTCCCGTGCCCCCTGCCCCCCAAACCCCCCCTCTGGAGAGGGACCCTGAAGATCTGCACAGAGGAGAAAAGCATGAAAACAACATCTCAAAAAAGGAAAAGCACTAAAAGCAAGAAGCCAGGTTTCCCTCGGGTATGTGTCTGAGTAGGAGAGCCTGAGGATCTGGGGGATTTCACAGAAGAACTGGCCCAGGGCATTGCCCTGGCACAGGGGCAGTGGAAATATTTTGGCAGAGAGCCGAAGGGCAGCAAAGCATTGAGAAAGCCACTGGCCCAGGCAGCTACTGCCATGTGGGCACAAGTTCTGCTGCCCAGGAGGGTCCCGTAGTGCAGGAGTTTGCAGGTGGCCAAGGAGCCATCATAGGACATGATGGGGAGCAGACAATACTCTGCTGACATGAAAAACATGAAGAGCTGAGCAGCACATGCTGTGTAGGAGATGTGCCTGGTGCCCCAGAGGGAATTGTGCATGGCTTTGGGCACAGTGGTGCAGAAGCAGCCCAGGTCGGTGAGGGCCAGGTTGAGCAGGAAGAAGAACATGGGGGTGTGCAGGTGCTGGCCGCAGGCTACGGCGCTGATGATGAGGCCGTTGCCCAGGAGGGCAGCCAGGGAGATGCCCAGCAAGAGGCAGAAGTGCAGGAGCTGCAGCTGCCGCGTGTCTGCCAGTGCCAGCAGGAGGAAGTGGCTGATGGAGCTGCTGTTGGACATCTGCTTCTTATGATCATGGAAACTGCCAAAGACTAAACAGAGAAATTCAGAGAAGCTCCTTAGCAAGACTTTATTACTGTCAGGAAAACTAATCCACAAACACCAGAGGTTTATGTCCAAAAAGGAGACAGAGGAGTCCTGTTACTTTATTCGAATAAAGGGAGAGGCCATGGGGCATTTTCCCTGGGGTCTCTCAAATTGCTAGAGGACGCAGCCTCCTTTTTATCCTAATTTCTCGGCTGCATTTCCCTCTCTCTTTCCCCATTAGCTGAGGTATTTGAGAGGTACAGACTCCCCAAATTGCCTAATACAGACCCCCTTCTAACATATACCCTCCTTTTTCTTTTCCTGTGGAATTTATGGTTCTTCCCATTGCTTCTTTCATCTCTCAGCATCTATCTTTTCCTATCAGCAAACCCACAGTTTGTTTGTAGAGACAAATCTATCTCATTCCTTTCATTACTCACTGTGAAATATCTGAATTGTGCTTTTCTCTGCCGGGGGTGTTGCGCAGCTCTGAGGCTCCAGCTCTGCTTTGTGCCGCGGAGTTGCAGTGCAGAGCAGGGCCCTCTCCCCTTGGGCTCCTTGAGGGTCAGTCCCTTTTTCAGCAATGGCACTTGGCGAAGGCCACAGTCCCGAGAGTTTGGAGGGAGGGCCCGGGAGAGGTTCCTCTGCTGCCCTGTAGTGGAGCGTGAGGTGCTCAGAGAGATGCTCTTTTCCACAGAGGAAGGCGGGATGTGAGGTGTAGCCAGTGTTACACTGTTTTAGTGTTCACACACCCCAACCACCTGGGAAATGTTCTTGGGAAAGCTGAAATTGCCTATTGCCCCGCTGCCCTCAGTGCAAACCTCTACCAGCACTCACACCCAAGAGCGCTGCTCTGCCCCTCAGCCCGGTGCCAGCTGCTCTGGGCTCGCCCCACTCTCAGCTGCAGGAGCACTCACAGAGGCTGCTCTGCGGGAGAACTGGGCTGTACTGGGAGCAGAGGGGTCCTGTTCAATGTGCACACCTCCCCTTTCCAGCACAGCTGTGGAGAGAACGATGAAGAGGACAGGACGAGAATGCAGATTTGCCTGGGTAGATCAGCTGCTCTCACACATCACAAGGGTCCTACAGGGGAGCTGGGCTCTTCCGGAGTGATGCCCAAGCCTGGCAGGACTCCGTGTCCACCACAATCAGGTGTGTTACCATGATGGCTGCAGTAACTGACCACAGCATCTCAGTGCCTGACCACTGACTGCAGGGTCTCAAGACCGGCCAATTAAAAGACGGCTTGGGCAGTTTGTGGCCATGGAAACACCTCCAGGGCAGTGCTCTGCAGGGCAGTGTCAGCAGGCCCTCCATAGCCCCACCCCTTGTGCCACAGCGCCACTTTATTGCCAGGGACCCTGAGGGCAGGAAGAAGAGCAGCACAGCCAGCTGGAAAAACACAGAAAACCTCTGTGACTCTCCTCCAGAAGGAAGCAAAGAAAGCAGAGGCAGCCAGACACTCAGGAAAGCCTTCTCACCCAGCAGAGCCCTGCTCCTCCCAGGGAGCAAAATCCTGGGGCAGTCGCTCTCGGCTCCCGTACTGGGCAGATGGAAATGACCAAGCATCAGGAGAGATGTCTCTGCTGTGCTGGAGCTGTCACTGCAGAGGAAGCTGCTGTCCTGGGCCAAGCAACCCCGGGGGCAGAGGCTCTGCTGAGTGGTAGAGGAGACCAGGGGCTCTGGCTCAGGGGAAGGTGTCTGTGTTGCAGGGGATGACAGGCAGCTTTCCAAGTTCTCCCTCCCACGACATTTCTGGTTGGAGTTTCATACAGCTCCCTGCCCGCATGTCTGCTGCTGTGAGTGACCCTACAGCAACTGTTTCTCTGCCCTCAGATCTTTCCCTGTCACGGGTAACAGACCCCAACACCAACTGCTATCTGCTCAGCACTGACCAGAAGAAACCTCCCAGTTTCAGGCCCTCCATGGAGTTACTCCCAACAACAGTAAGCTGCTAAGGCACTGATCTGTCACAGGCACTCACAGGGGCTGCATGGTGACATTCTGGGGGTCTCCAGGCTGTTAAAGTGATATGAGGTCGCCAGCAATGACAGGGGCTCCATGATGACATCCCAGACGTCTCTAGGCACCCAAAGAACAGGGAGGTCACAGGCTTCCATCGTGACACCACAGGGATCTCCAGTTTTCTGAAGAGCTCGTGCAGTCGTGGGGTCTCCATGGTACTTGAGAGCTCTTTAATCTGTTACGGAATCATGGAGTTACAGGCAGTCACAGTGGCTCTGTGGTGACAACAGAGGTGTCTCTACGTGCTAAGGAGCCAGTCTATCACAGACACTCACAGGGGTTCTGCAGTGACATTCCAAGAGTCCCCAGGCTGCTGAAGAGCAGGGGTGTCAGACACTCACAGGGGCTCCTGTCGTGGGCAGAGTGGGAACTTCAGACCAAGTTTAACACAGAACATCTTGTTGAGTCACAAGGTGCAGAAAGGATCCCCAACATGCCCCATAGGCCCCCAAACCCACCAGAACCCTCCAGGCTTTCTAAACTCCTCCAAGAGGAGCCTGGGAGCAGCTGGATGCAATCCCAACTCCAGACTTGTCAAGAATTGATGTGTAAGGGATTATAGAGGTGTAATTGAACCTTTATATAACTTTGTCCCACAGGGTTAGGGACGACAAACCAGATATATTTATATAAATATATATGATAATGACTAGACATAAAGATCTTAATGAGAATTATTTACTACACACTATAGGAGCTATAACAACTATTATAATACAGTGTACTGTGAAGCAATATTGAAGCAATTGTATTAAAGCAAACCAAATTATTAAGTAGACATTGCTGTCACTCCCCCAGACCAATGACTGTGGCCAAATCTCTTTGGCTCAGCCTCAAGGAGTGACCTTGAGGGGCATTCCCACTCCAGGCAAGAACCTCCACACTCCCCAAGAAGGGAAATGTCAGGACACTGCTGTTAAAATTTGGGACAGGGCTTTTCTAGTCTGAAGTGCTGCCCTGTCAGTCAGATGTGCCCAGGCTGTGCCAGCTCAGCAGCTCTGCAGAAGCTCTCATTGGTGTCACTTGCTTGGTTGTTCCTTTCTCCAGGGATTTTTCCAGCTCTGCCACAGCTTCAGCTCCCTCTCAGGATGCTGAATTTTGGGATGGAGGAGTGTAAGAGACGGTCCGAAGATCCCTCATCTGCCTCACGATCATCAACTAGGACAGAGACTGAAAAGGACTCTTGCACAGGAGTCCTGGCCTAGCTGAGGTGGGATGTTTGCCCAGTCTTGCCTGCAGGTGCGCCCGCTGGTACGCATTCCTGAGGTCGTGGTGTGCTGTTCTTGCTGCCCAGGCGGGAAGGACTGCACTGAAGCGAGAAGGAATAACCTGTCCTGTACAACAACGGGCCTCACAACAATAGTTGTAGATTTCCTCACCTCCTGGCCAGTTGCCCCCTGCTTTCGAAAAGACTATAAAGGGACTTTCTGAATTAATCCCGACGAGATCTCCCCACGGACGCCGGCGAATCTATTGGCAGAGGACCACAAGGACTTCGTCTCGTCTGTTGGTAGCTATTCCCCCCCCACCCCTCACTACTTTGCTTCTTTATATCTCTTTCTCTCTCCCCTCTATCGCATAATTGTGTTGTTGGCACTCAATAAAAGTGCACTGTTTGATTAAAACTGAAATCCCCTTTGTGTCTTTTGCACTCTGAGATCAGTAAACAAACCATCACCACTCCCGCTTGTATTAGCGGATCATGACAAGGAGACAGGCTGGTTTCAGCATTATTCACCCCAAAAGCAGCATGACCCCCCTTCTGCATTTCCCACGGGGAACTTTGCAAACAGGGCAGTGTTGAAGTTGGTTGAACCCATTCCAGACAGAGCCTCCTGCTACAGGATCCCCATGAGGTGCCCCTGCCCACTGTTCCACTCCTTCTCCTCCCTCTCTCACCTCCTTCCCACGGTCCCCACAACCTCTGCTCCCCCTGTTAGCGTAGAAACACATAATCACTGTATGATTATATGCAGGTGCTTTCATTGAAGAGCTCTGGGAATCAGGGGTACAGATCCAAATCTGACTCCAACATGGACTCGAGATGGATACATTTTATACCCTTTCCTTACATAACTGTTATATAATCATATGTTAATCATTAACTTAATATTGTTCTATCGTGTATATTGATTTCACCCGAGCATGAGTTTTAAGCCCCCTTCTCACAACATTTCTCATGATTGTTGTTCCTTTCTCATGATTCTTGTTGCGATTAAACAATTATTTTTAATTATATTTAATTACTAAGCAATCATCGCATTTATCATCTACCATAAGGGTGGGTACACAGGTGCAGGTTCACATGATTTTAGCAAAGACAATGCCCACTCCCGTTCCCAAGGCCTACTTTAGCTACCATGATTTTTAGAAACATTTTAACCCTATGCTATCACCCCCACAGCCTGTTTGCAAGTGCACCTCATGGCGCTGCTGAGTTTTGGGGTCTCAGCCCTTTCCCACTCGCTTTGAGGGTCCAAAGCCCTCTCTTTTCCCCCCTCTCCCCCACCTTTCCCATCGTGCCCTGAATCCGCAGCTCCCATCCCCCGATCTTGGTTTGGGGGGGTCCCACTCCCCTCCCACTCGATTTGGGGATCCCACCCCTCTTTTTCTCCCTCCTGCCCACATTTCCCATTGCCCCCCTCTCTTCCCACGCTCCCTGCTCACCCAAGTTCCCGTGACTCCCAGCTGGGGGTGCTCCCAGGTGCTCTGGACAGGTGCTGACACCCCAAAAGCAGCTGTGCTGTGCCACAGGAGGGTCCAAGATCATCCAGTGCTGCTTGATGCTATCAGAAGAAGTGACTGGACAGAGCAGGTGAGACTTTTTGGAGTTTAAAGTCAACAAATCTCCTCTTCCCTATGAATTTCTGATGTTAGTCTCCATCCTGACGAATGTTCCTGCCCCAGCGTTCATCTAGGTGCCTGTGAGGAGCCAGGAGGATGTGGAGAGCACCAGCCAGGTGTCTTCCCAACATGGACCACTGGGAATGTGGCCACTGGGTGTCTGCCAAACGTGGGTCCTCCAGTGGGTGATGGAGTTGGAGCAGCGCATAAAGCTCTTCCTGCAGTTGGGGCACTCGCAGGGCTTCCCTTACCGGTGGCTCTGTTGGTGTCTGGTCAAGGCTGAGCTCCTGGAGAAGCTCTTCCCACACTCAGGACACTTGTGGGGCCTCTCCCCTGTGTGGATGCGCCTGTGGGTGAGAAGGCTGAAGTTGCGTTTGAAGCCCTTCCCACAGTCAGGGCAGCGGAAGGGCCTCTCCTCTGTGTGTGTGCGCTGGTGTTTGAGGAGATCCGAACTGCTCCGAGACTTTTTCCCACACTCAGAACACTCATAGGACCGTTCCCCAGTGTGGATTTTCTGGTGGGAGATGAGATTGGACCTAATGCTGAACCTCTTGCCACATTCCAAGCACGTGTAGGGCCGTTCCCCGGTGTGCACACGCCGGTGGGTGATGAGGCCGGAGCTGTCTCTGAAGCTCTTCCCACATTCCCCACAGTTGTAGGGCCGTTCCCCAGTGTGGATCTTCTGGTGCCAGAGCAGGTGGGATTTGTCTCTGAAGCTCTTCCCACATTCCAAGCACTTACATGGCCGTTCCCCCGTGTGCACCCGCTGGTGGTAGAGGAGGTGGGAGCCATGGGTGTACGTCTTCCCACATTCCCCACACTCATACGGCCGCTCCCCCGTGTGCACCCGATGGTGGGCGAGGAGGCTGGAGCAAAAGCGGAAACCCTTCCCACATTCCGAGCATTTGTAGGGTTTCTCCCCATCGTGAAGCTGCTCATGGACCCCCAGCTCCGAGCTCCGGCCGCATCTCCGGCCGCCTTCCCGGCCCAGCGAGGGCCCTTCCTCCTTGGAGCTCCTTGGGCTGCCTTTGCAGCCCCTCCTCGTGCGGGATCTCCGGGCCTTTTCCTCCCCGTTGCATTCCTGCGCCGTGGAGCCGCTCAGAACGGCCTCTGCCACCGGGTTCTGCCGCGGGGATTTGTCCTCCCTGGGCTCCGTGCTCAGCTCCTTGTCTGGGGCAGGAAGGACAAGGAGAGGATGGCATTTGCCTCCGTGCCACAGCCAAGGGGAAGGAGATCCCCCCAGTCCGGCCCCGGCAGGACGGCGTCGGCAGCGGGCTTGTCCTGCAGCCGGGGGCGATGCTGGGCTGGGACACGGAGCACGACACAGGGGAAAGGGCCGCTGACTTCCTGCTCACCTGCCTGCGGCTCCCGGGCCATCTTCCTCTTCCTCGCGGCCTCCTCCTCCATGCGCCCAGGGCTCGGCAATGGGAAATCCTGCTCTGGGGGAAAACAAGGCCGCAGCGCCTTGGCTTTGATGCTCCCGCTGCCCGAGCCCAGCTCGAGCAGTCCCCGCCCCTTTCAGCGTCGTGAAACAGGGGATTTACGAGTTAAAGGGGACTGAGTAGCTGAGACAATATGGGGATTTAAGAGTTAAAGGGAACTTAGAGTAGCTGAGACAATATGGAATTCATTATCCTAATCTCCAAGGACTGAGGGAAGGCTGAAGAGATAAGGGGCCCTTCAAAGGACACCTGGTACCTATTAAAATGTTGCTGAGCTTGCAGAACTGAGAGAGGTCCCTTTGTAAAACTGGAGGGAACATCACGGCAAAGAGAGAATACGCATGTGTAAAACTCATGGGGTCCAAAATTCGTAAGAGGTAGACCGCTCTTACTTCATCTCTTCAAGCCCTCAGACTCAATTTAAGACCACCGACTCAATAAAAGGGACAGACTGCGCAACCGCAACTGATTTACATACCAAGCGGAGAGCAGGCGGGGACAGGTAATAAGTACGTATAGGAGTTATAGAGTATGCATGCTTTTTGTAGAAAAATAGGAGGTTAGAATCTGTAAAAGGTACGCAGGATTTGGAAGGATGCTTTCCCCCTGCGTCCAGCGCTGAATACAATACGTACCTACTTTACAACTTCAACAGGTTGTGGAGTTTTCACACCGCGCCTCACCCGGACCCCGCTCATCTCCAGCCTCCCCCACCCCTCCAGGCTGCGGGGGTCCCCCGGCTCCGGGACCGCCCCCCGCCGCTCTCCCCGCTCCGGGGCTCCCGCCTTCCCCCCCGCCCCTGCCGGGGATCCCCAAATCCGAGATCGCCCCAAGAGCCCCCCTCCCGCCGGGGGCATTTGCGGCTCGCCTTTGAGCTCCTGCCAGCTCCAAACATCGCCGGCCCCGCAAAAAACCCTCCCGGAGAGCCCCCATGCATTTGGGCCGAGCTCCCCCTCCCCGCTCACCTCGGGATGCGGCGGGGGCGATGCTGCCGGAGCCGGGGCACCTGCGGCCTCAGCGGGCGGCCGGGGCAACCGCGTGCTTCTGCTGCTGCTCCTCCTCTTCCTCCTGCTCCTTTGCCTGCTCCTCCTCTTCCTGCCGCTGCTCCTCCGCTCCCGCCCCGGCCCGGGCAGGTTCCGACACCCCAAAGCAGCCGCGCTGTGTCCTGGGGGGTTCCCAAAGCGGCCCCGCCCCGCGCGGCACCGGCAGCGATACTGGGAGCAGCGGGAGCGATACTGGGAGCAGCGGGAGCGATACTGGGAGCCGTGGGAGCGATACTGGGAGTAGCGGGAGCGATACTGGGAGCACTGGGAGCGATGGTGGGAGCACCGGAGCGACACTGAGAGTACCGGGAAGGAATTGGGAGCGCGATACCCCCCAGTTCGGCTCTTACTGGGAGCACTGGGAAGGAACTGGGAGGAAACGGGGACCCGAGGCGGCTGCGGCCGGTGCTGGGCGTGGCCAACGGGAGGGCGGGGTTATGCAAATCCGAGAGCGACCGCGCGCGGTGATTGGTGGGCACCGGAGGCCGGGGCCGGGGCCTTGGCGGCGGCGGCCGGGGCGAGGGAACGAGGACCGGGAATGGAAAATGGGAACGGGGCAGAGAATGCCAGTGGCACCGGGAATATGGGAACAGCACGGACAATGGCAATGACACCGGGAATGGGATCCGGACTGGGATGGGAGAGGGACGGGACTGGGACTGGGGGGACGCATAAATGGGGGGAAGGAGTGACAGCAGGGAGAGGGGGATCTGGGACAGGGGACACCGGGAACAGGAACGGGGCACATGGGGATAGGTGCAGGGCAGGGGGTCCTTGATCCGCTGCCCCTGAACCTCCGCCAGGGTCTCCCAGCGCAGCCGGAGCCGCTCGGCCCGGGGTCCCCAAAGCCCCGAGCAGCCCCCAAGTCCCTCCCAGGAACCCTCAACTCCCTCAAAGCCAGCAGCCCCCACATCCCCTGGAAGATCCCCCCATGTCCCCATCCGCGTCTTAGTTCAACGGCTTTATTTTTACACCGGCTTTGGGTGTTTGGAAAGGACAAAGAGAAATGAAAAGAAAATCAAGACCAGGGGGAGCCAGAAAGAGGCAGAGCCCCCCAGCCCGGTGTCTTCCCAACACGGATCAGCGGCACCACGGATCTCCGGGGCTCTGCCCAACGGGGGTCACTGGGGATCATCCAACGCCGATCCTCCCACGGGGGATGGGGGTCGAGCAGTGCACGAAGCTTTTCCCGCACTCGGGGCACTCGCAGGGCTTCCCTTACAATGACTCCGTTGGTGTTTGTTCAAGTAAGAGCTCACAGAGAAGCTCTTGCCACACTTGGGACACTCGTAGGGCCTCTCCCCGGTGTGTGGGTGGGGGTGTTGTCCTTCCACTTGCATGTACCTCTCCCCGGTGTGGATGCGCCGGTGGGCAACAAGGTGGGAGTTGTGCTTGTAGCCCTTCCCGCAGTCGGGGCAGCGGAAGGGCCTCTCATCCGTGTGCATCCGCTGGTGCCGGAGGAGATCGGAGCTGGTCTGAAACCTCTTCCCACACTCGGGACACTTGTAGGGCTTCTCCCCGGTGTGGAACCTCTGGTGGATGGTCAGGCTGGAGCTGTCTCTGAAGCTCTTCCCACACTCCCCACACTCGTAGGGTCGTTCCCCTGTGTGCATCCTCCGGTGGACAATCAGGCTGGAGCTGTCTCTGAAGCTCTTCCCACACTGCTCACACTCGTAGGGCCTCTCCCCGGTATGGATGCTCTGGTGGATGGTCAGGGTGCATCTTTGACTGAAGCTCTTCCCACATTTCCCACACTTGTAGGGCTGTTCCCCCGTGTGGACTTTCCTGTGGCGGACAAGACTGGAGCTGTCTCTGAAGCTCTTCCCACACTCCCCACACTCGTAGGGCCGTTCCCCTGTGTGCATCCTCCGGTGGACAATCAGGCTGGAGCTGTCTCTGAAGCTCTTCCCACACTGCCCACACTCGTAGGGCCTCTCCCCGGTGTGGATGCTCTGGTGGATAGTCAGGGTGCATCTTTGACTGAAGCTCTTCCCACATTTTCCACACTTGTAGGGCCGTTCCCCAGTGTGGACTTTCCTGTGGCGGACAAGACTGGACATGTGGCTGAAACTCTTCCCACACTCCTCACACTCATAGGGCTGTTCCCCTGTGTGGACTGGCCCGTGGCGGATCAGATGGGACCTGTGGCTGAAACTCTTCCCACATTTCGTGCACTTGTAGGGCTTTTTCTCCCCATCGTGAAGCTGCTCATGGACCCCCAGCTCCGAGCTCCGGCCGCATCTCCGGCTGCCTTCCCGGCCCAGCGAGGGCCCTTCCTCCTTGGAGCTCCTTGGGCTGCCTTTGCAGCCCCTCCTCGTGCGGGATCTCCGGGCCTTTTCCTCCCCGTTGCATTCCTGCGCCGTGGAGCCGCTCAGAACGGCCTCTGCCACCGGGTTCTGCCGCGGGGATTTGTCCTCCCTGGGCTCCGTGCTCAGCTCCTTGTCTGGGGCAGGAAGGACAAGGAGAGGATGGCATTTGCCTCCGTGCCACAGCCAAGGGGAAGGAGATCCCCCCAGTCCGGCCCCGGCAGGACGGCGTCGGCAGCGGGCTTGTCCTGCAGCCGGGGGCGATGCTGGGCTGGGACACGGAGCACGACACAGGGGAAAGGGCCGCTGACTTCCTGCTCACCTGCCTGCGGCTCCCGGGCCATCTTCCTCTTCCTCGTGGCCTCCTCCCCTCCATGCGCCCAGGGCTCGGCAATGGGAAATCCTGTTCTGGGGGAAAACAAGGCCGCAGCGCCTTGGCTTTGATGCTCCCGCTGCCCGAGCCCAGCTCGAGCAGTCGCCGGCCCTTTCAGCCTCGGCGGGGC
>JAMPIT010000594.1:0-155418 GCA_026261815.1 Monarcha castaneiventris obscurior | reverse complement strand
CTCCACCTACAGCTGAGGCTCCAACCCCGCTGGGAGAGGGCCCAGCTTTGACAGCGCTGAATGAACAAACTGATAGCACTTCTAGTGCGGGAACATCTGGTTTCATCCTCCTCTTGGGTTCCTCCTAAGCCTGGCCAGGGCTCAAGGAGGAACCAAGGGAGATGACTTTGACCATACAGCCCCAAACAAGCCCAGATGTCGGATTTCATGGCCTTATCCGGCTTCTAAATACAGAAAGGTCAATACATGTTTCACTAATGAGGGGATACATCTATCACAGCGCTAATGACCATGCGTATTTCTGTAATGAGCAGATACAAAGATAACCTTTGGTTGGAAGGTTCACCCAGAGCTCACCTTTGGCTCAGGGCCTGTTGTTCAGGCCTCAGTCAGGCCTCTTGTTCAGGCCTTGGCACTTCAGGGATGTGGTTTAGTGCTGGGCTTGACTGTGCTGGGTTAAGGGTTGGACTTGATGGGCTCAGAGGTCTTTTCCAACAGAAAGGATTCTGTAATTCCAGGATTCTGTTTGCTGCATTCAGCCAGGTCCATGGCACCAGCATTACTCTGCTCAAAAAGTCTCCTCTTGCTCAGCTCTTGTGGCCTAAGGCTTCAGCTCCTCCAGCTCCTGGTGCTCAGCTGCTCATGCTGAACGAGACGACCCAGACAGAAGAACACAGTTCATGCAATTCCTTCTGGGACACGCAGAGGGGAGGGTGTGAAAACAGGAGCATTGTTTGGCGTGGCCTCCTCTGTGCTCTTCACACCTCTCAGCGCTTTGAAACAGCCAAGAGCTTTCTCCAAGAGTGCAATGAAGCAGCTGCTCCTGCTGCCAGCTCTCGCCCTTCCCAGTCTCTGCACTTGAGTGCTTTTGTCCCTCTTGCTGTGCCCTCGGTGCCCCCGGGGCTAGGTGGCTGCTGCCCAGGGCTGTGGAACTGGCACAGATCCAGTGCTCGAGACCCTCCTTTCTCTGCCCTTGGAGCTGCCTGGTCACAGCAGCCTTTTCCATCTGCAAGCTCCACATGGCCAGGGAGTGCCCACCTCTGCTCCTTGCACACCCTCCAGGAGCCCAGGGCTGCCATCTCCAGGCACTGCTGGCACTGAGGGCTCCCAGGTGCCCCAGGCTGCTGTGACACCGCCGCAAATGGGAGGGAACAGTGGCAGGGGCTGTGC
This sequence comes from Monarcha castaneiventris obscurior, assembly GCA_026261815.1. Taxonomy (NCBI): domain Eukaryota; kingdom Metazoa; phylum Chordata; class Aves; order Passeriformes; family Monarchidae; genus Monarcha; species Monarcha castaneiventris. Next base: position 154,248 of record JAMPIT010000594.1, on the reverse strand, counting down.
TGAAAGGCAGCTCCATTTGCTGCTGCTGTTGCTGCTGCTGCTGCTGCTGCTGCTGCGGGGGTCATTTGTCCAGCCCTGCCCCAGAGTCAGGGATCAGATCCAGGCCCTGCTGCTGCTCCCTCGGGATCAGCCACAATTTGGGTCTTGCTGTCAGTGCCAGCAGCAGCGGGCGCTGAAGCAGTGGCTGCTGACAGTGCCCCAAGCCCCGGGGCCTGAGGGCTCCCTGGGTTGCGGGGCTGGCAGGGAGCTGCCCCTTGTTCTCCCTGTGCCTCACGCAGAGCTGGGCCGCTCACAAATGGGGCAGCACAGCAAACAGGGAGCCTGCGAGTCTCTTCCAGCCGTGTCTGCTCAGAGGTTGGCCCTTGGAGCTTCAGGGGGACAGAGGCAGCTGCTTCTGGTCCTGCGTGTCCCTGTGTTCAGCAGTGCTGCTCCATCATTTAGGATATGTTTTCTGTTTAATTAATAGAAAACAAAAAAGAAAAACCCAGAAAATATTACGAAACATAAAACCAAAACCCAAATGTGTAGTGAAAAATCTTTTGTAACTTAAGGTTAATTAAGGTTAATTAAGAGGTAACTGATCTTTTCAAAAAGACAGCTCAGGTATTTGTAAATATGCTGATGGCATTGATCCATCTTATTGACCTCAGCATTTTTTTAAAGATTTTGGGGTTTGTTTCCAGTATTTTTATTTTAAATTACGGTTGAAGCAATAGGAAGTTGCTTTGCGCCCTGCCAGCTCCGAGCATGACTGGGAATCTAAACTCTATCCCACCCTAACTCATGGAGAAGATGCTCTTCCTTCTCACCCTGCGAATGAGCTGCACATTCCCTTGGAAATTGTCAGGGGGTTCTTAAAGACGCCAAGTCCCACTGAGGGCTTTTTGCTCTGGTTTGGCACTGGAGAAGGGCAATTCTTCATCCATCAGCTCCAGCCTGCAGTGCCTCAGGAACACAGCCCACTCGCCAGCTTTGGCCCACTTGGGGCACTGCTAGAGGAGGAAGAAAGTGCAATGGCACAATTCCAGCCCAAAAGGAAGGAAGAGTGGGACACACAGAACATCCCGTGGAGAGCCAGGCGTTCAGCTGGGACTGAGGAGAGTTTGGGTTCTTGCCAGTGGGATGTGTGTCCCTGACTGCAATCTCTTGGCCTGCACCAGAGTCTCACTCACCCGCACAAGCAGAAAGCTCCGTCGCTGTGCTCGCAAGGGGCTCGTCTGCTGCAAAGCTGTCAGAGCCATGTGAGGGCAGAGCGGGCCCAGCTGTGCCCGGGGCTGAGCCCCAGCAGAGCCCTGGCAGAGCCCAGAGCAGCCTCAGCATGCACAGAGCCCGGCTGCAAGGAGAGAAAGCAGAAACCGCCCGGCAGCTGAAGCCTCCTGTCCCCTTGTCCCAGCCGCCCACAGTGCCCAGGCCATGCTGGCCGTGCTCAGAGCTGGGCCCAAAGCTGCCAGCATTGCTGCCTTTGGGAGCAGAGCAGGAGGGCAGGACATGTGCCCAGCCTGCAGCCAGTCATGGCACAGCCACCTCCTCAGCAGCTGCCCAGAGTCCAAAAGCAGCTTGGCAGCCGCCTGAAGAATTCGCTGCAGCCGCCCCAGCAAAGGGGGAACCTTTGGTGCCCGGCCAGGCCGTGCCATGGCCAGATCTGGGAGCATCCCCCTGCCTGTGGCCTCACCTGCACATTGGGCGTGGAGCGTGGCTTTGAAGAAGGTGCCAGAATCAAAGTCCATCATCTTCAGCTGCCGCTGGCCAGCTCGAGGAAGAGGTTGTCGTCCTTGAGGTCGTCCTTGGTGTCTCCAGCAGCAGCAGCCCCACCTGGTACAGCTTCTCCAGGGGCTCCTTCTCCTTCCCTGGGGGCCAGACCAGGCTGTCAGGGCTCTGCCCAGGGCCCCAGCCATCACTGAAGCAGACAAGCAAAACCAGGGGGGATGGTGGCCACCAGTGCTTGCCAGAGCAGCTCAGCTCCAGCTCAGCTGCAGCCCAAGAGCTGCGTGTTCCCTTCTGATGATCCCTGCTCAGAGCTACAGGCAGGACAAAAGAGTCTGGTTTGCTTTGCCACTGATTGCCAGGAGATGTGTGGGGCTGTTACCTGCCAGGCCCCTGGAACAGACTGTGCCCGTGGATCTCTCCCATCTTCTAGGGCAGATGAACACCCTGCAGCCACGGATCATTGAAGAGCTCCTCCAAGGACGGCCTGTCCAAGGGCTGCATGGACAAGCACTTCTTAAAAACATCCTGGCAGTCTGGGGTGACAAACCAGAAACCACCAGTCAGCTGGAGAAGGATCCCACCAACTTTTCCCCCTGTTCCCGTGCCCAGGCCATGCTGGGTGTGCCCAGAGCTGTGTCTAAACTTCCCCATGGATTCTGGGCTTTGCAGGGGAGCAGGAGAGCAGGACATGTGCCACCTCCTCAGCAGCTGCCAGAGCGGGATGCTCCTGAGCCCGCTGCTGTCTCCCAGCACTGCTGTTCCCCCCGTGCCACAGAGATGAGGATCCACCTGGAGAGAGCCGGCGTGGGAACAGGATGCGCCCCCAGATGATCTCCTGGCCCCTCCTGAACGGGTGCTTCCCCACCACCAGGTGCTACAGCAGGAGGCCCAGGGACCAGATGGTTGCTGCCTCGCCGTGGTAGCGTTGGTGCTGGATCCACTCGGGTGGGCTGTAGGACAGGGTTCCTATGGAACACAGCCCGAGCTCATCAGGGGATGCTGCTGCTCCCAGAGCCTCGCCCCAGCATCCCTGGGCACGTGGGGGCTGCCCCAGTGGCACATGGGGTCACCCGCTGCCCTCTCACCAGCACCTGGGACTTGTGTACAAACTTGGGGTTGGAAAAGAAGCCACTGGTGCTGGAAGAGGGCAGTGGAAGCCCTGGGGAGGTCCAACCATGACATGCAAATGAAAACCCCACCCAGTGCTGGGGAAAACCCACTCTCCTCCCTGCCTGCATTGCCCCAAAAAACATTAAGAAGCCAAGGCAAACAAGGGCAGCGGGGCAGTCCAGGCCCTTCCTCGCCTGCACACCAAACCGGCCCGTGCCCGGGCTCTGAGCCCCCTCTCTGCCACCCCCATGGGGGTGTTTGTCGGGCTGGCTGCCCCGGCCCCAGCCCCAGCCCCAGCCCAGGGCAGGGTGGGTGCTGAAGGCTGTCGGCAGGGTCAGGAACCTGCCCCCTCCCAGCCCCAACCAAAAGCAACTTGGTTCAGGAATTAATCCCATCCTGGGATTAATGAGGGGAAGCCTCTGTGCTACACCCAGGCTGGGCCATGAGATGCCCGGGAGCATCCCCTGGGAGGGCTCACCTGCAAACTGGGTGTAGGCTGTGTCCTGGAGGAAGGCACCACAGCCAAAGTCGATCAGTTTCAGCTGTCCCGTGGCCAGGTCGAGCAGGATGTTCGCGGGCTTGATGTCCCAGTGCAGGACCCCGCAGCTGGTGCAGCTCCGCACGGCCTCCAGCAGCTGCCGGAACAGCCCCCGCGCCTCCTCCTCGGGCAGGAACCTCCGCTCCGCCAGGAAAGCCGACAGGAACCTCCTGGCACCGCTCCGGACGCTCCAGCACCAACAAGAAGCTGCTGGGGAACTCGAGCCACTCCAGGAGCCGGATGACAGCAGCACAGCCAGGGGACACCTTGGCCAGCAGCACGATCTCCAGGGGCGCACGGGCGCCGTCGGGCTGCGGGAGGAGCGCGGTGCCGTCAGCGGGGCTGAGGCCGTGCCGGGCCTCTGGGACCCCTCACCCAGCCCGGGATGCTCCGCGCCCCCTGCTCACCCCACGCCCGCTCTCCCTGCAGGGCTCCCGGCGGCTCCCACCCCGCCGGGCCCCGGCTCCTCGCCGCCCGGCACGGCCCGGCTCTGCCGCTGGCCCCGCTCACTCACCAGCTCGCCCCAGTGCCGGACGCGCTCCTGTGACACGCATTTGATGGCCACCTGCGAGCAAGGGGCAGCAGCGGGCTCAGATCGCCGCCAGGCACCGCTGCACCCCGGCCTTCGCTTCCTTCCTCCTCCGCCTCCTCCGCCTCCTTCGCCGCCTCCTCCTCCTCCTCCTCCTCCTCCTCCTCCGCCCGCCGCCGGCCCCGCCACTCACCGGGGCTCCGTCCGCGAGCCGCGTCCCCGAGCAGACGCTGCCGAAGCCGCCGCTGCCCAGCAGCGAACCCAGCCGGTACCGCTCCTGCAGGGCCTCCTGCGCCTTCCCTGCGGGCAACACGCGGCCGTCAGCGCTCGGCCCGGGGCCAGACACGGCCACCGAGCGCCCCCCGAGCGCCCCGGGCCGGGCATCCCCATCCCAACGGGACACCGGCGGCTCGGGGCCGGCGGCCGCGCTCAAGAGCGGCGGAGCTCGGGCCGGGGAAGCCGCAGCGGAGGCGGTGGGAGCGGCCACGCCGCCTGTGTCCTCCGCGGGCCCCGGGAGGCGCCGGCGCCGGGCTCGGGCCAGGCGGAGCCAAAGGGTGGCGACGCTGCCCCAGCCCCAGGCACTGATGCCCGCCCGGCAGCGCCACAGCCAGGACGGCGAGAGCCGTGCGGAGGCGAGACCGCGGCGGGACGGCCGGGGCCGGGGGCGGGCCTGGGGCATGGCCCGGCCCGGCAGGGGGATGGGGAGAGACCGGGAGGGGAGGGGGACACCGGGAAAGGGAGACCGGGAGAGGAGGGGGACACCGGGAAAGGGGAATGGGGAGAGGGTGCGGGACCCTGAGAGAAGGAGAGGGACAGCGGGAGAGTGAGAGGAGGAACAGGAGAAAGAGACGCAGTGTCGAAGACGCCGCTGCTGCCGCTGCTGCCGCTGCTGCCGCTGAAGCGCCGGGGCCGTTTGTCCACGTGTCTGAGTGTCCGAGTGTCCGCGTGTCCGAGTGTCCGCGTGTCCGTTCCCCGCTCGCCCCACGCGCCCCACAGCCGAGCCCCGCGCGCCCCATGGGCAGCCCCTGAGTCAGGCCAAACACGGGAACTTTGCCGTGTTCAGCCCAGATCCAGAGTCCTGACTCCCGCACGCTGGCAGAGGAATCCCCTTGGCTGCTGCTGGGCCTTGTCCCTGCTGAGGGTCAGACACTGCCGGGGCACATTCCTTGCCTGTGGAATTCAGGCCCCACCCAAGCACTGCACTTCTGTCTCCAGCATTGCTTCCCAACAAAAACAGGGGAAGGCAAACTGTGTGCAGCTCATGGTATTCCAGAGTGTCTAAAACTCGCTAAGTCATAGATCTTAGAGGTAAAATCCATTTGGAACTGGTGGGATGGAGAAGCAGTGCAAGATTGAAAAGGGGAGCACAGAAACAAATAAAGGAAAACATCTTGGACCATTTCTCTCCATTTTTGTTTTGCTTCTGGAAAGCTGTTTCAGATTTCCAGGAATCTTCTGCACAGTCCTGTTTGCTCTGCTCAAGAACCTTTCCTGGAGAACGAGGTGCAGCTCCTGTCACAAGATGTGCCACCCACTGCAGCTTCTCTTGGCTTTCCACACTGTGAGTGCAGCACAACTTCTGCAGCAAAGCAAGACAAATGTTTGAAGAACTTTACAACTTGTCCTTTCTTTTCCTTGGGAGCTGGGGACTCAAGCCATTGGTGAGGTTTTCATTGTGGCTGTTCTAACCTAAGAAACCAGGAGGTGGTGATGCCTCGGCAAGGAGATAAAGCTTGAGCGATGCCAAAAGCTGTAGCTGTGCAGAAAGAAGCAATTCCTGTGTGCCAGGGTATGTGAATGAAGCACCTTTTAGAACAGCAGATTTAGCAGAACAAGCTAAGTGCAAAAGCTGACCACTGGCTATTTGAGAAGACAGTCTTATAAAGCATAGGCAGAAAACAGAGGTGAAAAGTTCAAGGCTGAGAAAGACTCCTGAGCCTTTATCCAAAAGAAGCACCAGGAGGCTGACGACCACCCCATGCAGGAACCGCACAGGCGCCACAAGGGCTGACACCATCATGTGATTAGAAAATGTGTTGCAATGTGAAGGTTAGGAAAGTCTAATGTGCACATGAGGTATAAAAAGCACAAAAGCCAGTGCTGTGCGAAGAAGGGCCGAGTGAGTTTGTGGTGGAGCTGTCCCCCTCGCTCCCGGCGTCGAATAAACCCACAGCTGCTCTCCAGGCCTGGCCCTGTGGCATCCTGTTCTCCTGCCCAGTGCTCTGGCATCAAAGCCCCGGGCCCCGCAAGGGGAAGCCAATGGAGACCTCCCCGCGGCCTTTCCCCTGGGCCAGGAGTATGGAGACCGCACAGTGTCTCCTAAAGGCAAGGAGGACGGAGACAACCCGGCCCCAAATGGGAGGAGGATGGAGAAGATCCTGGCCCCCCTAAAAAGGAGAAGGATGGAGACCCCCGGCCTCCTCATACGGGAGGAGGTTGGAGATGACCCCGGGCCTCTTCCATGGGAGAGGAGGATGGGGACCACCTTGGCCCCCCCATTAGGGGAGGAGGATGAAGGCTCCCCCAGACCTCCCATAGCAGAGGAGGACAGGGACCCCTATGGTCCCCCCAAAGGTAAGGAGGATGGAAACCCCCTGGGTCCCCTAAAGAGGAAGAGGATGGAGATGTCAATGGGGTGAGGAGGACAGAGACCAGCCCCGGGCCCCCTAAAATGAGAGGGTGACAGAGACCTCCCAGCCACCCCAATGGGGGGAGGATGCAGACATCCCCCATCTGCCCCAAAGGGGATGGGGATGGGGGCAACCTCTGGCCCCCTTAAAGGCAAGGAGACTGGAGACCTCCCTGGCCCCTCCAAACAGGAGGACAGAGACCACCCTGGCCCCCTCTGTGATAGGAGGAGGGCAATTCCCCCCGATCCATCCCATGGGAGAGGAGGACAGATGACGCAAGGTTGTCTCTGTCCCTCTCCTACCTGGGGAGTCCCAGGGTGGTCTCCAACCCTCTCTGGTCTGGGAATGATCGGGGGTGGGGATGGTCTCTGTCCCTCTCACCCCACTTGGTGCCCAGTGAGGGTCTCTGTCCTTCTGCCCTCGGGATTTTCAGGAGATGCTTGTGGGGGTTTGGGGGTGTCTCTGTCCCACTCACCCCAATGATGCTTGGGCGGGGTCACACCAGGGTTGAGAGGGACAGAGACCGCCCCGGCCTCCCCAGGTGTGAGAAGGTCGGAGAGCCCCCCACCCCCCGAGCATACTCAGTGGTGAGAGGGACACAGAGCCCCTGGTCCCCAGCCCCGCTCAAGCATTCCCTGAGGTGAGAGGGATGGACACCCCTGAGCATCCTCCAGGGCGAGGGGGACAGAGACCACTGAGCATCCCCTGGATTGAGAAGGATGGAGACTCCCCCAAGCATCCCCCTAGAACAGGGGTGCGACGGAGGGAGACCCCCCCCAGGCATTCCCTGGGGTGAGAACGATGGAGAGCCCTGAGCATCCCCTGGGGTGAGAGGGACAGGGACACCCCCTCGGGAATGCCCTGGGGTGAGAGGGACAGAGACAACCCCTCGGGAATGCCTTGGGGTGAGAGGGACAGGGACACCCCCTCGGGAATGCCCTGGGGTGAGAAGGACAGGGACAACCCCCCCAAGCCCCTCCCAGGCTTTCCCCGGGCACCAGACAAAATAAAGTTGGAAGAAATCAAACTTAACTCTACATTAAATGCTTTGAGCAATGTTTGCTCTTCCCACAAGTCACTTGTGCTGAAAACGCAAACAAACCCCAAACACGAATAAACCGACAGTACAAGCAATTATGGTGGCAATTCAAAGTTCCAGCAGTTCCTCCACAGCTCCAGCTCAGCTGCTGGCAGGTTCCTGTAAAAGAAAAGTGACAATTCAGCCCAATACAGATGATTAAAAGGAAGGAAGAACTCTGTGTAGCTGTCACAAAGGTGGCAGGGACGAAGACAAAAATGATTCTCACGTTTGGCAAAGCCCTCCAGGCTGTGAAAGAGAAAAGGGGAGAGAGCAAGGGAGGGACAGGGACAGAGACCTCCCCTGGGGAGGGGCAAGTGTGACACTGTCCCCTGTGTGCGTGGCCTTCCCGGGGTGGGGGTTTCACACCTGAGCCAGTCTGGGTAAGGGGGGTGGTGTTCACCGCCCCTGAGCAGGGGTTACCCCACAGCCCCAAATCTCTCCTCCTGCCCCCTTGGGTGGGGGATGGGGGTGCAAATGTGGCCTCAGCAAATGGGTCTGGGGGCTGTGGCCTCCCCCAGCCCTCCCCCAGACAGGGATGATTTTCAGGACAGCTCTGGGCTTGGCTTTCTGGTGGATTCCTTCCTCTCCCTCAGCTTTGTTTACTTCTTATAGTAAGGAACGGTTACTCCTTTTCCTTCATTTTTGCTTGGGAGCTCTGTAATTGTGGGATTTGATCCCAGGGGATCATCGGGGCACTGCTGGGCCCCATGGAACCAAGGGACCGCTGTGATTCTGAGAGGCCCCACGGATCCAAGGAGACCTTTGTGACACTGCAGGTCCTCATGGAATCACGGAGTCCCTTGTGACACTGCAGGGCCCCACGGAACCAAGGGAACATGGAGCAGCTCTGGCTGACTTGGGCTCCCAGGGCCGCCTGACAGCTCGGGCTGACCTTGGCATGTCCAGGGCTGATTCTCACCTGCCCGTGGAGCACTGGGGCTCCATGCTTTCCTTCCTGTGAAAAAGAACTGTCCTTCTTTGGGCACAAATGGCCAAAATTGGATTCTGCCTCCTAAATTCCGTCTATCCAAGAATTGCTTCCAGCCAAAAGCTGTCAGGAGAGAAAAGTCTGGCTGGCGTGGCCTCCTGGGGACCAGCTCTCATCTACCACGACAACACTGGGGCTTTGTTCTTTCCTTCCTATGGAAAAGAACCATTCTTCTTCTTCAGGTTCCCATGGCTGAAATTGGGATTTGGCCACCCAAATTCTATCCAAGGATTGCTCCCAGACAGAAGTTGCCAGGACTGACAGGTCTGGCTGGCCTTGGCCTCCTGGGGGCCACCTCTCATCTGTCTTCAAAATATTGGTGCTCCACCCTTTCGCTACAATGGAAAAGAACCGTCATTCCTGTCCGGGCTCCCATGGTCAGAACTGGGATTCCACCTCCCAAATTCCATATATCCAAGGGTTGCTCCGAGACAAAAGCCATCATTACCACCAAGTGTGTCTGGCTTGGCCTTCTGAGGGCCAGATCTCGCCTCCCTTCCTAACACTGGGGCTCTGTGCTTTCCTTTTTATGGAAAAGACTCGTCCTGTTTGTCCAGGCACAAATGGCCAAAATTGGGATTCCACCTCCCAAATTCCCTCTATCCAAGGGCTGCTCCCAGACAAACCTGCCAGGACAGACAGATCTGGCTGGCCTTGGCCTCTGGTGGCTGTGTCTCATCTGCCCCTGAAACCCTGGGACTCGGAGCTTCCCTTCCTCTGGAGACCACTGTGAGCCTGCGTGGCCTCGTGGAACCCAGGGGCCATTGTGACACTGCAGGGCTGGTGGCACCAAGGGCACCATGGTGACCCTGTGGCCTTCCATGGAACCAGGGTGTTGCACTTGGACATGAAAAGAAGCACGCAGACTCAGCTCAGCCAGGTCAGCACCCATGCCAGGAAGAGGCTCCCAGCTGTTTATTTTACTCATATATATATGTTTCTAGGAATGACCATGGATTGGAGGATGAGGTTACTGTCATAAAAAAGAGGTAATTCTTGATGTTATATAAAAATAAAAATCATTTATTATCAAAAAAACCCCACGACTCTCAAAAAATTCAAAATTTCGATCAAAATCAAAAATCCAGGAACCACAGTGATAAAAGTCGCTTGGAGCCAAAACGGCTGCAAAACCCAGAGCAGGGATCCACAGCGCTGGGTTTGCTTGGGCTAATCCCAAGCAAGGTTTGTTACAAGGGCAGGCCTGGATGCCGCAGCACAAGGGTTTTACCAACGCTAGTCCCAAGTAAACTGAGCAGCTCTTGCCGGGTGTCAGAAGGTTTTGTACCCCCTTTAGCCCCTCCTTTCACTGCCCACAGTCCCACCTTCCGAGCTCCGAAATGATTGGTTAACTCCCTTTAAGATTCATATGATAGGTCTTTGTCTCCAGCATGATGTCAGTTTCTTCAGCCAATGGCTCGTCGGCTGCTAGGGGTTTGGCTTTAAGGTGATGTCATCAGACCTTCTCGCGGGAGATTTCCTCATTAAAATTCATTGTTTACATGGAGCTCGGTGACAGGTCTCCTGGCAGGGGCTAAATATAGGTCTTGGGCACATAAGGGGCTCTCCTTATCTGAAATACAACTCACTTATTATTAACTTACAAACTTCTCTGATGAACTTTTAGGTCCTTTAAACTTTTATACTAACAGGGTAAAATAACTGTAAAATTGAGACAATAAACTAATATTTAACAACTTGAGCAACTTTTAATAACTTTAATTAATTTGCTAGTTACATGAACAACTTTACATCAACAGATTAACTTAATTAATTAACAACTGGTTGATGCAAAAGCCAGCTCATTATTTCATGTATGACAGTTACCACCTCTCCAACCACACTGGTCAACTGAAAAGCCCATCAAACTTCTCCGCCTCAGGAGAAAGAATGAAAACAAGGAACAGTTAACAAAACATGACTATCTTTACAGAAAGTGCATGAGAAACTCTATCACAGAAATGAAAACATCGAAAGACTGCAAAACTCAGGGCAACATCTCACCCTTTTTCCATTAAGAAACAAAAAAAAAAAAAAAAGAGCAATGTTCAATCTCTGCTTGTGGAAGGACCATCGGAGTGATCACCCACATCGTCTGCATCTGAGTCATCACTCAATGTTCCACCCACTTGATCACTTTCATTCTGGTCACGGTTTCCACCCTGCCTGTTGGCCGGATTTTGCCTCTGCAGTCGCAGGTCAGGATGGACACACTTTGCAGGTACCCAGCGCACCCCAGTATCTGTGGATACACAAGCATACCCGCGCCCGGAAGCAATAAGGTCATAGGGACCTTCCCACTGTTTGGTGACTAAATTTCTCACCCGAACCTTCGCTCGAGGCTGCTGTGCCTCATCCGAAGCCTGCAACGAGAGGTGATGGTTCAAAATAACGGGATTCTTAGAATTCTGTGGTAGCGTAAGGTGATTGATGATATACAAAGCTTTTGCCAACTGACTGTGCGGGGTTTCACCCTGCATTCCCCGTTTTTGTTTTTGAAACACCTGCTTCAGAGTGCCATGAGCATGTTCTGCAATAGCTTGACCAGTTGGAGAATGAGGAATACCAAACTTGTGTGACACACCCCACAACTGCAGGAACTGCCTCACCTTTTTGAGATGTAAGCAGGACCATTGTTGGTCTTCACAGTAGAAGGTATGCCTAGAATGGCAAAGGCCTGCCTCCAGTGGGCAATGACATCGCGGCCCTTCTCTCCAGTGTGAGCAGAAGCCCACATGGCAGAGGAGCAGGTGTCCACCATGACATGCACATACTTGAGCCGGCCAAATTCGGCAACTTGGGTGACATCAGTCTGCCAAATCTCCAAGGCCCTAAGGCCCCTGGAGTTTTACCCCTGCCAGCAAAGGCGCAGCAAGCGCGTGGCAATCGTGGCACGACTCGACAATGTCACGGGCCTCAGTTGGCGTCAATTGAAACTGCTTCTGCAGGGTATGTGCGTTCTGATGGAAAAACCCATGCGATGCTTTGGCCTGCATAAACGTATCAGGCTGAGGTGCTACCCACACCGGGTTAGCAAACTTGTCAGCCCTCGCGTTACCTTCCGCTATGAACCCTGGCAAATTGGTATGACTCCTTACATGCAGAACATAGTAGGGATTGTCAGGAATGAGACAGCTCTCGATTTAGTATAAAAAGTAAAAAGTTTATTTAACAAAGGAAAAAGCAAGAAGTGAAAAATTTAAAATCGGGAAAAATATATATTGTGGGATTCACTGGGATATAGGCTCGTTAGGAAAGGCAGAATAATTAAAATCCCGGGGTGCAGGATCAGAGGCCCTTTCCAGCCTGTTAGGCTGCAAGTCCTCTGTGAGGAGCTTGCACCGCTGACTTGACATCGGCTACTCCAAAGTCGAAGAATTTTAAAGTGTCCCTTTAAGGGATAGAGGCCAGGACCAGCGGTGAGCTTTACCCACGCTAACTCTAAGGAAAAAAGCAGGAGGGGTCTGAGCGCCCCTCCTTTTTATAACCTGTAGTCCCCGCCCATTGCCACCCACAAGTCCGCCCCTTTAGTCTCTCGGGATTGGATGGTCTTCCCAGTGAGGTCACCTTCTCTGGCCAATGGGTTTAAACTTGCTTGGAGGTGATGTCACTTGATGGTTCAGCGGGAAAATGTCCTCATTAATATTCCAAGTTGACATGGCGACAACTTACAGGAGCAATGGACAGGTCCAAAAATAGCGTGTGGCACTTAGAAATCTCCTTTAGATTCAGAGTCCCCAGTCCATTTATATTAACAAAACGATATAAAACTCTCAATAAACAAGATTTCTCAAACTTTTAAAAGCTCATAAACAGGTAAGTAAGTTATTCAAGCAGTAAAGAACAATGTAAACTTTAAATAGGAACCTCTTTTAAGTGATTTTAACTTGGAGGTAAGTTGAACACATAGGAACAGACAGGTAGGTAAATTCAACTTGGATAGAGTACATTAAACAGCTAAGTAAAACTTTAATTATTAATTAAGAGACAGTATGAATGATTTTATCCTCACTTAAAATGCAATGGGCAAACAAAGTGGAACATTCTTAACAGGGATGAACCCGTTCCTGAATGACACACCACAGGGTCTTCAGCAAATGAAACAGATCAGCATTGCTGACCTCCTTCAAAACTGAATAACCCAACCGCTTTGCTATGTCAGCCACATAGGCAGAATCTGTGACCAGATTGAAAGGTTGCTGGGAAAACTTTTGAAATGCCATAAGAGCAGCCCTCAGTTCAACCAATTGGACTGAGCCAACCTCATGGCCTTCCAGAACCTGCCACTCAGATCCATCCCTCCAAGTAACAATGGCCTTCCCGATTCTTCCTGAACTGTCAGTAAAGGCAGTGGGTCCGTGCACCGGCTCCTGACTGTGTTTGGGTCTCAGAGAAATCTCTGTGAGTTTTGCCACATGCAACAGCTTGTGGCTAGGCAGATGATACGTAATCTGCCCTGAAAAATATTCCAGAGCACTTTGCAGCGAAACACTGTTTGCAAAGCTCCAGTCAAAGTCTTCCTGCTGGACCAGTAGTACAACCTTTGCGGGGTCTGCACCCATCAATTGCAAACACCGTTGCCAGCATTTGACTATCAAGCGAGCGATCAGCTCAAACAATGCAGTCGCCATCTTCTGTGGCTGATGGGGCAAGAAGACCCATTCCAGGACGTGCAAAGGATCGGACCATTTGTCACTCCATTGGCCAATGATACCTGTGGGATGCAAATCTGGTGTGGTGATGAAAACAGTGACATCAACGGAGGGATCAATGCGATAAACCTGTCGAGCAGAAACAGCTCGCTGCACCTCCTCCAGCACCTGACGTGCTTCAGGGGTCAATGTGCGAGGTGACTTCAAATCAGGGTCTCCCTTCCACAAATCAAATAAAGGAGACACTTGTGCTGTGGTCAGTCCCAAATATGGACGTAACCAAGCGATGACACCAACCAATTTCTGGGCATCATTCAGTGTCTTCACTGATTGCACAAATTGCACCTCTTGGTGTTGAACTGTACGTTCCAAAATTTTGACCCCCAAATATTTCCAAGGAGGTTGTTGCTGAACCTTTCCTGGAGCCACCTGCAGCCCGTGCGAATGCAGAGCATCGAGCAACTGAGGCCAGATCCTCAGCAGCTCATCCTGGGTGGACGCAGCTACCAATATGTCATCCATATAGTGATAAAACTGAGCATCAGGAAACTGCTTGCGAACTCCAGACAAGGCTCTGGCCACATACATTTGGCATATGGCTGGCGAATTTCGCATCCCTTGGGGAAGAGTCCTCCTTTGATATCTTTGTGCAGGACCAGCATTGTAATTGCTGGCACCGTGAAAGCAAATTTCGGCCTGTCATCGGGATGCAAAAGAATTGAAAAGAAACAATCCTTCAGATCCACGATGAGGATCGGCCAATCTGGGCGATGGCATTCCAGCCTGCAACGTCCCCATGCTCTCCATCACGGCATTAACCTTCCAAAGGTCTTGTAATAACCTCCAGTTCCCAGACTTCTTTTTGATGCAGAAGACAGGAGCGTTCCAGGGACTGGTAGAAGGCTCCAGATGTCCCTGGTCCAATTGCTCCTGAACCAACTCGTGAAGGGCTACTAGTTTATCTTCAGGGAGGGGCCACTGATCTTGCCAGATTGCTTTGTCCACCAGCCACCGTGTAGGAGGCATAGGACACTCTGCGCCCTTCAGCACAGCAGCCCCCATGAAAAATCCGTCCCGATGCACCCCCCCCATGCAGCCAGAACATCCCTCCCCCAGAGGTTACGAACAATTTCAGTAACATGAGACCTAATCACGGCCATCTGTCCTCTGAGTTCGTTATCACCACAGGCTTCTGGCTCACGTAGCAGCGCTTCGTCCCTCCCAAGCCCGCGACAGGTGCCCCCGCCAGATCCAACGGCCACTGGGGAGGACAAGCGGAGAGAGAGAGAATCGTGATGTCCGCACCGCTGTCAAGAAGCCCACGGAGAGAGATCTCTGGCGGTGTAGCATCAGGGATGGACAGGGTACACCGCAGGACATCAGGACGTCGTTCGGTTTTGACAGCAGTCCAATGAACCTGAGGCGGCCCAGTGGAACCAAAGCAGCCGTCTCCTCGTGACCTCGATTCTGCCTGCAAACAGAAGACTTAAAAGGGACAAGTTGAGCAATCCAAGTCTTTTCAGGGATGGTGACCGGGGGGGTGGGTGTGGAAACCATGGCATAAATGCGTCCCGTATAATCCGCATCAATGAGTCCCTGATGCACAATGATACCCTGAATGGTGGCACTAGATCTCCCCACGAGGAAAGCACTCATGCCATTACCCAAGGGACTGAAAGCATCCATGGGGACCTTGTGCACTGCGCAAGAGTCTAAGATGACCGTTGCTGCCGTGCAGACATCCACACCTGCCAAGCCTCTGGTGCTGGCCGTGAGCCAGCCAAGCAGACCTCCATCGGCTCCGGGGTGTGGAGAGACACTTGTGTCCGAGCGTGTCCCCTCTGTGTGCTCCACACCCCATTTCCTGAGCTCCATGAAAACTGACCATTAACAGGAACTGCCGCCTTGCAGACATTTGTACCATGGTTCAGCTTTCCACACCGAGCACAGAAAAACAAGGTATCTGTGCCCTTCTGCACCTTCCTTCCTGGTTTCCTGCTGGCCTGAGCACCCCCCTGTTTCCGCCGCCCGCCCTGAGGCCCTTTCCAGGCTGGCCACGGGGCAGTGGCCCCGGCAGTCACCTTACAACCGGCAGTGCCCACCTTTGCACGGGCCTCAGACATCTGCGGTACAGAAGGATCACCAGGAAGTGCCTGAATGAGCTTCCTACACTCAACATTACAATTATTCTTGGCAAGGTGCTTAAGCAACAGCATCCTTGCAGCCTGATCCTCCACCTGCCTCTCCACAGAGGCAGTTAGCCTCTCTGCAAACCGCAAGAAGGATTCACCATTCCTCTGTGCAACAGTCACAAACAACTCCTTCGGAGCAGCTGTCTCAATGGTTTGAACCAACGTTGCCATGCCCGTCTCCCAGCACTGGTCGACCACAATACGGTCCAAGGCAGCCTGCCTGCGAGCGTCAGCAAAATCGCCTGTACTCAGCAGCACATCAATTCCAATCCCACATCTGGGATCCTGCTGATCCAACGTAGCATTGTGAGCTATTACTCTAGCTGCTAACTGGCTCCACTTCGATTCAAAGATCTCATATTCCACAGGCTGAAAGATAACTCGAGCCAGACTTCGGATATCATGAGATACTAGTAGACTAGCATTAAAAACTCTAAGCATTTGCAAAACCTCAACAGACCCCAGACCATATTTTCCAACCTTCTCTGGCAGGTCCATCATGGCTTTCCACAATAAACCCTGACAGGTGTTTTTGAGTGTCACCCAGAACAACAGGGAAGGCCTGGAGACCTCCCGGTGAGACTGCAGCACCTGCTGCGTCCCGTCCCATGGTCTTCACAGGGACAGGGACAGACGCCAGGCTGGGAGGCACCTGAACACCATCTGATTCCACAGGCACTCCATCCGCAGCAGGGCTAAGGGGTCTATCTCCACAGACCTGGGGGCTTTAGTACGATCGCCTACTTCCTCAACCTTCGCCTTCGCATCCCCCCAGAATCTCGCATGGTCCCTGGGATGGACCGTCACCATACACGGCGGAAGAGTCCACAAACCAGTCAAAGAGGACCTGCCAGCCCGAGATCTGAGATCCCAGGGAGGCACCAGCTTCCTGGCTGCCTCACCGCCTGCACCAAAAACAAACACCGCAGGATCTACACCCGCTGCAGCCCCGGCATCTGTGGAATGCAGAAGGGGCGAAGCTGTCCCAGCCGGCACTCGGCTCATCCCAGCCCCAGCAGAGCCTGTGCCGTCCGGTATCCCGGAGGCGCTCGCCGCTACAGCCAGGATAGAAGATCCCGCTGCGGCCACGGCCCCAGACGCAGGGCGGAGCGGGACCTGGTCGGGCCCCCCCACCCCGCGCCCCAGCCAAAGACCTGGACAGTGGCGGGCGGGGCGGCGTGAGCTGCGCGGGACGGGAGGCGGCCGAGATCGAGCCCAGAAGGGCTCTGCCCGGGGCACTGACCCTGATCGCAGACACCGCCTGCCCCTCCGGCGCTCAGAGCCAAATCCACCAAATCAATCCAATCCCCGGCCGCCAAGGCCCCACGCCCCCTGGGGCCGGACTCGGCAACCAACCCCACGCCAGACCCGGCCGAACCCGACAGCAACTCAGCCGCCGCCTCGTCGGCAGAGGGCGGGTTGAGCTGCACGCCCGCTGCCCCGGGGGGAATCTCACTGCGCTGCCACAGAGGCAGAGTTAAGCAGATCAGTGGGGCGGGCCAACAGCTTACCCCCCCCCAGCCCAGCACTGGGAAGGCACAGGGAGAAGGGCATTCTTCCCCGCTCTGCTGCCCCCGGGGTGTGGGGGGCGAAAGGCCGGCACTGCCGGCTCCCCAGGGCTCTCCGAGGCCGGTGGGTCCCCGGCCATCTGGCAATCACCCGAGGTTAGCTGGCCAGCGAGCTGAGCGCCCTCCGGGGAGGACCCATCCCCCATAGCAGCGACCTGAGGTGGGAGGGGGGGCTCAGGCACTGTCTGAAACCTGAACTCCTCCTCGTCTTCTCCCTCAGTCAGCTCAGAGAAATCCCCGGGAGGGCTGAGCTAGCCAACAGGACTAGCAGTACCCAACAAACTCTCATGGCTTTGAATAATGGAATTAACCTGTCTCCAAGAGATCAACAAATCGCCCACATCTAGACTAAACTCCTCAGCCAACCTCTCGATCAAAGCATCCCCCATCCGGGACCAAGTTGCTGCAGAAAAAACATTTCCAGTCTCTGGCAAGAAACCCTGTCGTTTTCCCCAGAAATACAAATTCTCCAAATTGTCTCTGAAAACTAAAACTTCCTTTCTCTCCAACACTACCTCCAAAACCTCCAACGCCAAGGTATCATGTGGGGAACACGTAGAAATTACTATTTTAGATGCGGTGGGCACGAAGCCCTAGCTGGGCCAGGGGAAAGAATTCGTTACCTGACCAAGACTTACGAGCCTGCAGTTCTCCGTACGGGCCACCGGATGTCGCACTTGGACACGGAAAGAACCACGCAGACCCAGCTCAGTTCAGGACAGAAAGGACCCAGGAACCAGCCCCGCTGTTTGTTTTACTTCATATATATATGTTCCTAGGAATGACCGTGGATTGGAGGATGAGGTCACCACTTGTCCAACCACACTGCTCAAACGAAAAGTCCATCAAACTTCTCCGCCTCAGGAGAAGGAATGAAAACAAAAAGGAGCGGTCACAGAAATGAAAACAACAAAAGACTGCAAATCTCAGGGCGACAATCCCCCGGCGGGGGCTGCGCACCCCCTCTGCCCCCTCCCCAAATTCCCTCCCGGGAGCAGCAGGGGCTGGGGTAGGAGCCCTGTGGGCAGGGAAAAGGGGGTGACACCGGCATGGGGGGTCACACACGCTCTGGGGGGGACACACACGGCCCCTGGGGACCCCCCCTCCCCTTCTCCTGCACCACCAGGAGGATGAAACCCAACATGGAGCCCCCGACCCCGGCAGCATCTTGGGGGTGGGGTCTGGTGGCAGCTTTGGGGGAACTGGGGAGCCACATCTGCTCTAAAACCCCCTCCCAGCAGTCCACAGCCACTCCCAGACCCCTCAAACCACCCCACAGCTCCCAGCCAGGACTCCCCCAACCACTCCCTGCAATAGAAATGGCCCCAAGAGCCACCAAATCCCCTTCTCATCTCCCCCAAGACCCACCCAAATTCTCTCCAAGCCACGCAGCCCTGCCAGCACCCCAAAACTCCCTCACAGACTGCCCCAAACCCCCTCCCATTACCATAAATGCCCCCAAAAGCCACAAAAGCCCCTCCCAGTCCCCCCAGATCCTGTCGTACCCTCCATGGCATGCACCAGGACAGTTTGGTGGACAGCAACATCCACAGCCAGGAGCAGCTCAGGCACTTCAGCAGCGATTTGGGCACTTTGTGGGGGGACACCCCGGATGGGCAGACCCAGGCCAGGGACAGACAACTGGAATTCCTGGAGAATGGACGGGCTCAGGTGGACACGTTCTGCCAGCAAAATTATGAGATCCTGGCCCCGTGTGCCCAGCCTGGGAGATCCCAGAATAACCAAATCCTCCTAAATATTTCCCTGAACCAACCTCAAATTCACCCCCAAATCCCGGTAAAATGGTGCAGCTTTAGATCCCTTTGTTTAATTTCTTTAATTAACAACCAATTTTGGTTGTTTTGACAGTATGAATGAGGAAACTATTTAGGTTGAAAAAGACCTCCAAGATCATCCAGGATTGCTGGCTGCCACCAGAAGAAACAATTGGACAGAGTAGGTGAAGCTTTTTAGGGTGTAAAGTTAAAAAATCGGCTCTTCCCAATGAAGTTCCAATGTTGCTCTGAGTCCCAATTGATGTTCCTGCCCCTGCCTTCACCCAGGTGCCTACAGGGATCCAGGAGGACGTGAGGAGCACCAGCCTGGGGCCTTCCCAACCTGGATCACGGGAAATGTGGGTCAGCAGGGCTCTTCCCAATGTGGTTCCTCTGATGGGGGATGAAGTTGGAGCAGAGGATGAAGCTCTTCCCACACTCGGAGCACTCACAGGGCTGCCCTTACCGGTGCCTCTGTTGGTGTCGGGTCAAGTTAGAGCTGCTGGAGAAGCTCTTCCCACACTGGGGACACTCACAGGGCCTCTCTCCGGTGTGGATGCGCCGGTGCTTGACGAGGTGGGAGTTGCGCCTGAATCCCTTCCTGCAGTCGGGGCAGCAGAAGGGCCTCTCCTCTGTGTGAATCCATTGGTGCAGGAGGAGATTGGAGATGGTCTGAAACCTCTTCCCACATTCCTCACACTTGTAGGGCTTCTCCCCAGTGTGGATCCTCTGGTGGATGATCAGGTGGGAGCTCTGGCTGAAGCTCTTCCCATATTCCCCACACTTGTGGGGCTTCTCCCCATCGTGAAGCTGCTCATGAACCACCAGGTCCGAGCTCTGGCTGGATCTCCGGCCGCCTTCCCGGCACAGGGTGGGTCTTTCCTCTTCAGAGCACCCCGGGCTGGGTTTGCAGCCCCTCCTCCTGCGGGATCTCCGGGCCTTTTCCTCCCTGTTGGATTCCTGTGCCATGGAGCCGCTCAAAATGGCCTCTTCCACCAGGTTCTGCTGCGAGGATTTGTCCTCCCTGGGCTCCATCCTCAGCTCCTTGTCTGGGGGAGGAAGGACAAGGAGAGGATGGGATTTGACTCCGTGCCACAGCCAAGGGGAAGGAGATCCCCCCAGTCCGTCCCCGGCAGGACAGCGTCGGCAGCGGGCTTGTCCTGCAGCCGGGGGCGATACTGGGCTGGGAGATGGAGCAGGAGAGAGGGGGAAAGGGGCACTGACTTCCTGCTCACCTGCCTGGGTGTCCCAGGGCATCTTCCTCTTCCTCACAGCCTCCTCCTCCATCCAGCCAAGGGTTGGGAATGGGAAATCCTGGTTTGGGGAGAAAAGCAAGGTTGTGAGTGTGTTGGGTTGGGAATTCCTCCTGCCCAAGTCCATCTCTAGAAGTCACTGGGCATTTGGTGTCCAAAAAAGCCTCCTGGACACCAAGATCAAGCCTAAAAAAACTTCAAACACCAAGACATAACCCCAAAACTCTCAAAACATCAAGATTCAGCCCAAAAGATTCCAAGATTAAGCCAAACAAACTCTTCCAAGAGTTCTCCTTCTCTCTTTACTCCACTTTGGGCTTTTGGGCCTCGCCCCTTTCTGGGTTCCTGGGGATCCCGTGTGCATTGGGGTTCCCCCCTATCTGGGTTTCCTGCGTTCTCCAGGCTGCCGGCTCTCCTGGAAATCCCAGGGGTTCCTGCTTTATGCACTCCTCACTTCGGTGTCCAACAGGTCCCTTGTTACCCGCCCGCTGTTCTCCCCCCTCTCTCCAGGCTACCAGGGGTCCCCCAGCTCTGGTGTTGCCCCTCTCTGCTCTCCACACTCCGGGGCTCCTGGGCTCCCCCATCTCTGGCTCCACTGGGGATTCCTAAAACAGGTGTCCCCCCCTATGCCGGTACTTGGAAACTGCCACGTGGCTCTGGAGCCTGACCCACCGGGACCTCCCCAAACTCCCCTCAGGGATGCCCCAGTGACCCCCAAGGGGCATTTACGGCTCAGCTTTGGAACCCTGCAAGATGCAAACAACCCCCCTCAAAAAAAACCCTCCCAGGATGTTTGGGGTGAGCTCCCCTCCCCTGGCACCTGTGGGATGTGGTGGGGTCAATGCATCCGGGGCCAGGGGGGCTGCAGATAAAGAGAGTGCTGGAACCTCGTGGTGCCTCCTCTCTGTCGTGGGGTTAGTCAAAACTTGACAGACAGCCCTCTGGGCCAATGCGCTTCTCGAAATTTTACATATTTAAGCCCCACGGAAGGTGGAAGTTTTAGGAGACGCAGTTTCCCGGCTCAGGTGGGTGCAGGGGCGGGAGTGAAATGGAGAGGAGTCGGCCCTGTTCCTGGAGCCTGTGGGCCCGGGGATGGGGCGCCCCTGCCTCCTGCCTCCTCCCCTCCTTCTCCCGGTGAGGAGCGGGGCAAAGTTCGGGGGGCCCCCGGGCTTCCGTTCCGGCTCGGTGCGGGGACGGCAGAGACGGAGGGGTGCCCCTTTCCCCCCTTCCCCCGGCCTGCGCGGCTGGGGACAGGGCTCCTGCCTTCTGCCCCTTGGGGATTTCCTGCTGCAGCATGGACTCAGATAACTTCGCAGCGAAATAGAGGAAAAGACACCCCTCTCCAGACTCCAACGCAGCAGCAGAGGAAGAGAAACTACCCGGCAACATGGCGGCTTCAGAGCCAGAGAGAAGGAGAAGGCGGGGTCACGTGGGACGGAGCTGCACGGCTGGGCTGCGTGGACTCGGCGCGGGGAACTTAAACATCCTCCTGCCTTGCGTGGTATAAACTGTGATATCGCAGACTGTTTGTCTCCTTAATCCATGTTAAGAACGTGGGGGAATGGGCATTTTCTTTTTCCCGAGTGGCTTGTAAAACGGCTAGAGTGCCTATGCCAGGCTATATACATAAAAGCAAGGAGAGGCTTATTTCTGTAGCCTGGTGGCGAGAGAAATCCTAAATGTTCAAGTCCAAAAAGAAAACTGGTTCATTCTTAAAGTAGTAATTAGCCCCATGTGAAAAGCCTGGTTTTTTAGCAGTCGTGAGAGCTGCGAAAGGGCTCATGGAAAAAAAGGGTAAAGAGTAGCAGTTTGTGTAGCCACGTCAGGCTAGAGGGAAACCCACTTTTCTCCTCCTTTTCCTAGGACTGTGACCCTGATTTTTGGGAAAGGGGAGAAAGTGGGGATGGCTCTGAAAAGTTTGTTCTGTTGTTTTAACATCTGGGTGTTAATTAAACTTTTCTTTTTCCCTTCTTTCAAGTTGTGTGCCTGCTTTTGCTTTTCCTCCTACAGCTTATCCCACTGCAAGGACATCGGGGGGAGGGCTAGTGCCCACAGTTAACCCTTAAACTACTACACGAATTGGTGTCCCGTATGGGGAACCAAATTCAACCCGCTACACTCTCCCTGCTCTTCCTCCGCCTCCTGCATAATCCCCCCTCCTTCCCCTCCTGCTTCCTCCCTTCCTCTTGTTCCCTCTTCATCCCTCCTCCTCCATCCCTTCTCCTCCCCCCAGGAGTAGCAACACCCTTGGACCCCCATTCCCCCCAAACCCCTCGCATCCCTTGGGACGATGGGAATGGAGCCAGGACAGGTAAGAATGGACATGGGGTGGGGCTCTTGGCTCTGCCCACCCACTGGGGGGGAACCCAGATAGGGGAAAAGAGGAAAAACTGGTGGGTGGAGATAAAAAACTTGGAGGTTGTTGTCACCCTGGGTGGGGACTTCCACCCCTCTGGTCGCATCTCAAGAGCCGGGAGGTTTTAGAGAGGGGAATGCAGAGATTAATGGGAGATCCCAAGGAATTTTAGGGGCAAGACGAGGGCTGACCCCCCCCTTGTTGGGGGGGCCAGGCTGGAGACCCCATATGGTTCCCAGGGCCCCAGGATGGAGAGTTGTCACCACCTTCTGCTTCAGGTGCTGGTTCTGGGGGGACCTCGGCTCCTTGGGGCTCTTCCTGCAGCCGAGAACTTGCAGGGACCCTCCTCCAGGTGGCTGCTACGGGTGTTCCAGGGGCTGGGGGCTCACGGTGAAGCCCTTCCCATAGTCTGGGCATCCATAGGGGCTCCCCAGTGTGGATCCCCTGGTGCCTGGTGAGGTTGGGGCTCCCATCAAAGCTTTTCCTGCACTCCTGGTCCGGGTAGGGTCTCTCTCCTCTGAGATGGGACCTCTGGGCAAAGCTTGGGCAGACACAGGACTCCTCCCCCACTTGGATCCTGCACTGGGAGATCAGCTCCGTGCTCCGGCCAAAGCTCTTCCCACAGGAGATCAGTCCCTTGCCATGAGGGCAACTCTGGGGTTCTCCACAGCCCTCTCACTTCAACTGGAGGTCCCCCATTTTTGTCCCTCCTCCACCCCCCATTTTTGCCCTCCTCCACCCCCCATTTTTGCCCCTCCTCCACCCTTCTCCTATCAACCCCCAATCCTCATCCACCAACCGACCCCACTAAGCTGAAGGATCCCACTCCCTTTTCCCTCCCTCTGCCCCCCATCCCCATCCTTTCTCATCTTCCCCCAAAGCCTCAGTGCCCCAAGTGCTTGGTTTGGGGCTCTCAGTCCCCTCTCCCACTCCGTCTGGGGAGTCCGACCCCCTTTTCACTGCTCTCCCCCTCTTTCCCACGGCTCCCCCTTTTTCCAGCCCTCCCCTCTGCCCAGAGCTCCTTGCCTGCGGTCGGGGGGCTCCCAGCAGCACCAGTGCCACCAGTACGGCCCCAGCTGCCCCCACACGCCCCATGCCCAACATCGGGCGGTGCCGACAGCCCCAAAGCAGCCGCGCTGTGCCCTGGGGGGGTCCCCAAAGCGGCCCCGGCCCGCAAGGCCCTGGCAGCCCCAGGCTGGAGCAGTGCGCAGCGCGGGCGGGCGGCATCAGCCGTGCCCAGGCAGGGCCGGGCCCCGCGGGGCTCCCGCCCGCACTCGGCCCCACCGGGACAGCGTGGGGGGGCCCGGCCTGGCCGCCCCCACCTCCCCCTCCCCAAATTCCGCTCCGGGGGGCGCAGCTGGGGCCCACAGGTGCCGGAGCCATGCGTCCCCCCGCTACCAGCACCGCCCCCCTCAGGATTAGGGGTGCCCCAAAACTCCCTCACAGCTGGCGGATACCCCGCAAGCCCTGAAGGAGTGGGGTCCCCCCGGCCTCATCATCCCCAGCCTTCGGCTGCCTCATCCCAGGCCCCATCCCACCCATCCCCCTCCCCCACACTTCATCCCACACCCCAATCCACATCCCACCCTTCCCGGGCCCCATCCCGCCCCATCCCATTTCTCCCGGCAGCCACCACCGGGACCCCCCAAAACCCCGTGTGCCGGGGACTCCCCAGTATCCCCCAAGGGGCATTTGCGACTCACATTTGGAGTCCTGCAAGATCCAAACATCTGTCTCCCCCCGCCCCCTAAAAAAAAACTTCCCGGTAACCAACAAAGATATTTGGGACTCCGTGCCAGAGTCCTCCAAGGTCCAAAAATCCCCCCCTCCCAAAAAGGACCCCGGGGACAGCCCAAGATATTTGGGGAGAGCTCCCCTCCCCGGTTACCTGCGGGATGGGGGAGCGATGCTCCAGGGGCCGAGAGCTGCGGACACAGAGAGCGATGGACGCACGTGGAGGCTCCTCTTCCCGCCTCCTCTGTGCCTCCTCTTCCTCCCGCCCCTCCGCCTTTATCCCTGCTCTTCCTCCCGCTCCTGCTCCTCCGTCCCTCCTCCCCCCTCGCTCTTCCTCCTCCTCTGTCCCTCCTCCTCCACTCCTGCCCGCTCCTCCTCCTGTTATTTGTGGCTCCCATCCCGGCTCTGTCTGACATCAGCCCTGGGGCCAGCCCGTGCTCAGCAGCAGCAGCAGCAGCAGCAGCAGCAGCAGCAGCAGCAGCAGCATCATCCTGTGCTCTGTCAGCGCTCCCTGCTCCTTAGGGAAGGCTTTGGGATTTCTCCCGGGCACACACACTGAAGCTCGCCCCAAGCTGCCCCGGTCCTGTTGCTGTCCCCTCGGCGCTGGGCAGCTGCTGGCCCAGGGCGAGCAGAGACACAAAGGAAGCCAAGTGCAGCCAGGCTGCCCGGGCTGATGCAGACGAGCCCCAGGGCTGAGGTCCTGCAGAGCCCCACGGAGCCCTCGGCTCCTCCCTGGGAACGGGTTGTGCGGCCACAGCGAGTCCTGGAGCTGCCCCGGCGCCGCTGCAGCAGGACCCAGGTTCCATGTCCCGTGCCAGGCCCTGCCCAGGGGCCATCGGATCCATGGGCTCCGTGCCCAGGGGGCAGACAAGAACAATGGATCGGATGCAGCCCCCGAGGACCTCGAGCAAATTGTGCAGCAACATCCAGAGCTCAACCTGACGTTTGCAAAGCTGCAGCCGGCAGAGTTCTGTGGCGCAGGAGAGCCAGCACGGGAAGAGGAGAAGAAAGAAATGAATTCAGGAGCTTAATTTTTAGCAATATAATATTGAACATTTATTAGTAGAACAAAGGCATATCACAGCGCTGGGGCCTTGGCAATATTGCCAGAGGCGCGCTCCATTCATTTTACTGTGGACTTAAGTACTCTCTTCAACTGTTACATATTCATTAAGGCCAGAAAGTAATCTACACTTCACTCAGCTTTCCCCCTTCTCCCGTCCCTGGCCCCTTCCACCAGCACGGCGCCGCTCCAGTCCTCTGGATAACTGCAGAACTGAAGACAGGCACCCCCTCCGGTGCCTCCCCAGTCTTCAGCCTAATTTGGAGCTGACAGCTTCCTTGGGAGGTGTGAGTTTTGATGAGATAACAGACTTCCTGGCATGCATGCGGTTTATCTTGTTTGTTTCTCTAAGATGTCTTGGTTCCTGGCTCTGTAGTTTCTCAACTCAAAAGACATTTATCACCATGTGTTTACTAATACATTTCTTAACATATGACAACTATTTTGAAATTACAATTTGCCTTCTTCTCGTTTCTACTACATTTTACCGTAGCACTATTTCTACATAGTACATCATCACTTATAAATGTTAAAATCCTACATGCGAACGACACCATTTATCATTCACTCATTCATCACAGAGACCTCCGAGGAGCTGCAGGAGAAACACCCTGAACCTCAGAGGCCGTCACAGCCGGAATCTCTGCTGGGGAAAGTTCTTCCTCTCCGGGAAGGGATTCCGGGATGAGGCAAAAGCCAAGTTCATGGCTGGTGACAAGATTCCCGTGCAGGGAGGGCAGAGGAGGGACTGCGGGCGGAGACTGGGAGCCCGGGAAGGAGGGAGGGCTGGGGAAGGTGTTTTTTAGGATTTGTTTTAGTTCTCCTTCTCCTAGTGTGATTGGTTTGGAAATAAATTGCATTCATTTCCCCAGCTTGGGTGTCCTGTGCCCCTGCCAGTGAGCAGTGACTGCCCTCTCCCTGCCCACGAGCCTTTCCTTCTGTGTTCTGTGTTCTGCGCCTGTGAGGAGAGCGACAGAGCGGCTTTGGTGGCCCCGGGCACCCGGGCAGGGCCAGCCCAGCGCAGCAATGGCTGCAATTCATTCCCTCCGCTCCAGCGCTCCGCGGCCGCAGGGCGGGTCCGGCTGCGCGGGCAGGCGGCTCCAGAAGCACCAACTGCGCCCCACGGGACAGGAGCAGGAGGCAGCAGGGCCGGGGGAATCTCCTTCCTCCGAGCCGGCAGCGACAGGCGGCAGAGACTGGAGAAAAGGAAACGGGAGAGCAGGGATGAGTCTGCAGCTGTGGAAAGCTGCAGGGATGCCGGGGCAGCCGGGAATTTTGTTTTCCAAATCTCTGGGGTGAAAGGAAGCGCTGTGAAATCCGTCATGGAAAGAAAGGAGAAACAGCGATTGATGGAAATGGACACCAGTTTGGATTCAGTTTATCCCCTCTGGGTTGCAAAAGCTGACAGAGCCCGAGCGCCGACGGACACCCGTCACCGACGCCACGCCGCAAGGGCTCGGAGCTGCGGCTGGGGGGGCTGGAAGCTTCATCCAGCAGCTCCGCTCCCGCCCCCAAACCTCGGGCTGGAGCGTGGGGTCTGGGACACAGTCCCGTGCTGGGGGCAGAGCGCTGCTGGGGCCATCGCTGTGTCCAGGGCATCCTTTGTGCCCCCCGTGCGGCTCCAGGCTCCCGAGGGCTCCCCGAGGCTTTCTGGGGCTGTCCCTCCTGCCCAAATCTGTCGGGTTTAGTGCCCGAGCGTGGCAGCCCCGTGCCCTGTGGCAGCAGCTGGTGCCGGGACACAGCCCCGGGAGCTGCGCTAACGCCCGGCCGTGACCAGGAGGGACTGCGGGGAGGGGACCTCATCAGGATCCCCCCGGGCCCCTGGCTGCGCACGGAAAGGTTCTTTAGCTCATGGGAGCGATTTCCCGGGGTTTCTGGGCTCCGCGGGGCCCCAGCGCGGTGCCCGAGGGCTGAGCGGAGCTGCTCGGGAACAACCCCCGGAACCCCCCCGGTGCCCGAGGGCTGAGCGGAGCTGCTCGGGAACAACCCCCGGAACCCCCCCGGTGCCCAAGGGCTGAGCGGAGCTGCTCGGGAACACCCCGCTCGTCTCCGCCACTCCAAGCCGCTTCCCCGGCTCCGGCTGCCGCCACCGCCCGGCCCCGGCGCGGTCCCGCGGGGTCGCCGCTCGGCGCGCACCGGGAGGGGTCAATCCGAGCCGCGCCCCGCCCGTCCCTCGCTGCGGCTCTTTCGGTGACACAGAGCGGCCGAGACCCCGCGGTGCTGCCCCGACGGTCCTTCGGTGCAGCTCTTTCAGTGGCTGAGCAGCCGCCACTCCCCGTGCGGTTCTTTTATAATTTTTTATTCTATTCTCCTTATTTTATTCCATTCGCACCTCCCATCCCGCTCCCTCCGCTACGGCTCTTTCACCGCCGGGCTCCTCGCCGGTCTCTCGGTGCAGCTCCTTCAGTGCCACGGGCCGGCCGAGACGCCCCTCGGGGCGGCTCTTTGATCGGATTTTCTTCATTTCTCTGGGTTTTCTCTCGTTCCCAGCTCGCCCGTCCCGAGGAGCGACTCCTTCAGGGACCCGGGGCGGCACCAACCCCTCGGGGCGGCTCCAAAGGGCCCCGCCCGCCGCCGCTCCCCGAGGCCTCCCCGCTGCTGCCGGGGATCGGACACCGCCGCCAGCCCCGGCCTCTTCCTCTTCTTCGTCCTCCTCCTCCTGCTGGGATTCAGCCCCCGCCACCGCCCGGCTCCTTCTGCCGCTCCTGCCAGGCACGAAGTGGCGCTGCCGCTGACGGGGCCTGAGCGCGGCTGCCCCGCGACTGCCGCGTGCCTCAGGGCCGGGCCGGGGAGTGACCGCACGGGTGGGGAGGGACCCCCCTGGCCAGGACAGGGACTGACCCCATGGCAGGGACCCCCCTGGCCAGGGCAGGGACTGAGCCCATGGCAGGGACCCCGCGCCGGAGCAGGGAAGGATTCCTGTCCCCGAGGGGGAAGCAGCAGCACGAACTGACCGGGACTCCCATCCCTTCTCCCTGCCCTGCTGGGCAGAGCAGGGAGGGAGCAGGGGATAAGGTGAAGTCCGGGAAGGACAAAGAGGTCGGGGGAAGGTTCTTTTCTGGGGTTTATTTTACTCCTCACTCTCCTTTTCTGATTCACTCGCTCCCAAATCCAGTTCATTTCTCCACGTCAGGGCTGCTGTGCCCGCCAGGGCGATCCCTGAGTGGCCTCTCCCTGCCCTTATCCCGACCCACGAGGACTCGGATCTGTGCCAGTTCCGCGGACTTCACGGGGATTTGGGGCAGCTGGAGCGAAGCAGCTGCAAACCACAGCGGGCTCGAGAGGGACTAAAGCCGGGCAGGAGCCGGGGCTGCCCCGAGGGAGCTCTCCCAACACGAACCTTCCCGGGGTCTTTCTACGGGAATTTGGGTGAATGTTTACATTCATCGTTACAAAGCAGAGTCACGAGTGGAGCTGAGTTTTCAGCTTGAAATGAAGGAATCGAACGTGTGCGCTGGGACTGCTGCAAATTCAAGGTGTTACTTTAATCTTGGAAATATTCAGCCCCTCAGCAGCGATGTCTCTCCCAGCCCACTGGTTCCTGGCTCCGACCCAGCTCGGAGCTGGGAGAAGAAATCCAAAGTCCCAACAGAATGAGATCTGCTGTATTTTCTTATTTAAAAACTTATTTTACGCTGTTTTCTTGTATAATATATTTTACTTTTAGTTTTGGGGGGGGGTGTTTCCAATTATTTTTCTTTTTTGAAATCATGTTTTTTCTCCCACACTCAGCCTCTGTTCCACCCCACCCCCCCCCCCGGAGGTTTGTGGTGAGGCGCTGTCTCACGGGTTTTCTCCCAGAAACCAAAGAAATCAATCGAAATAATGATGAATTTTTGAACTATTTCCGCTGCTGTTTTCACACAGTCCCGGCTGGGTCACCCCCTTTCCTCTTACACTGAGCTCCTGTTCCCCCATGGGAGGGGCTTTGGGGAGCCCCCCTGGGACCCCCTGGAATTCCCATTCCTGGGCACTGGGACCCCCCTGCACCCCCTGTCCCGGGTATCCTCCTCTCCCAGCCCCTGCATCCCCTGTTTCCCTGAGCCCGGGGACCCCCGCACCCCCATTCCCGGCCATCCTGGGGCACCTCAGCCCCAGGCCTCCCTTTCCTGGGAAACCCGAACTGGGCATGGGGCTCTGCAGCCGCTCCGGGATTTATGATCACCCAAAGGAAAGGCAGAGAAGGGCAGAGAGAGAGGGAAGGAGATTCAGAACCAGGGATCGGGGTCGCAGTGCCCAGTCCTGCCCCACCGGGGGTGGGGCCCGCTGAAAAGTAGGGTTTTCTTTTAAACACTTAAATATTGAGATTTTAAATAAAAGCTAGTTTTGCCAAAGTTAACTGGAATTAAAAAAAAGACGCAGAACTTAGCTAAAGTTGATTAAAGAAATTACTGATTAGTCAGGAAGTTAAGTATAGGATAAGCTCTGATTACTTGGTATTTATTTAGCTCTGCTTATAACAGGCAATTAATAATCTTAGAAGGAAAAATTTAAAAGAGGGCCTAGACAGTTACAAATTCTTCCACCTGCAACTTATTCAAAAGCAATAGAGGAAGGAACTGGGGATCTTCCAAGGGCAGGTGTTTTGTTAAAAACCAGAGAGGCAAAAAGGTCAAAGTGAGGAAGACCAGCCTTACTTCATCAGGACAGCCCCCTCCTCATTTTCAGGACCACTGACCTAATTCCATTGCAAGAATTGCACATACTTAATGACTTTTTGCTAATTTTCATACGAAGCAGGGAATAGGAGGTGTCTATGCTATGAATATGTATTTGTATTTTAAATATGCATTACCATTTTAGATAAATAGTTCTGTATTGTATTGTAACCTTGGAGCTGCACATTTGGGAGCGATCCCTGCAGCTTCCCAGCGCTGGAATAAACAGACACTTTCTAACCCTAACAAGTTAGAGAGTCTCTGTCCGTCTTAGGTGGATATTGATATTAGATCTGTATCCATATTTTAATAAATCACCGCAGCCGCAGGACAAAATGGATCCGCGGCTCCCGGTGCTTGCCCCACTTTGGGCCGAAGCCAGAGGGTTCCAGGCAGAGTTTGGCCGCAGGGCCCGGGAGCTCAGCCCAGCCTGGTGCGGGGGTCCTGCAGGGTGCGGCGGAGGAGGGTCCCGGGGGATGCCAGGAGGGGATCCAGGAGAATTCCCTGGAATTGCCCCGTCCCCTCCCCCCGCGCTCCCTCAATCCCCATTCCTGGGCGCTGCGTTCCCCCGGAACCCCCATTCCCAGGCATGGCTTCCACCCTGCACCTCCGTACCCGGCACCAAGAACCGCGGCACCCCTTTCCCGGCCATCCCGCCTCTCCCCGCCCCCAGAGCCCCCTTTTCCCTTATCCAGATACCCCCTGGACCCCTATTCCTGCCTTTCCCAGCACCCAGCCCCTCCTTTCCTCAACACCCGGCAGACCCGGGACCCCAATTCGCAGCCATCCCAGGTTTCCCGCCCTGTGCTGGGAGTGGGAACACCGGGGGCCCTTGGAGCTCCCATTCCTGGGTACCGGACCCCCTAAACCCCACCCATCCCACCTCTACCCACCCCCAGCCTCCCCTTTTCTCAATCCTGGAACCCCAAAACCCCTTCCCGGCTCTCCCGGCTCTCCCAGTTTCCCTTTTCCTTCACCCGTGGCCCCCCAGACCCCAAATCTCCGTGTCTCCCCAGTTCTCCTGTCCCCGCATTCCCCGCACGTGGCAGTGCCGGAGCCCGGCCCGGGGCTCCCCCAGTTCGTATCCATGGGGTCCCTGGATGGGATCTCCTCCCAGTGCCGCCACAGCGAGCGGGGCTGGGTGGAGCCGCAGCCGCTGGGGATGGCGGCCAAAGCCGAGCCGGGATCTTGGGATGCCCGGAGCCGGCACAGCGAGCAGCACCGGCACGGGGCCACCGGGGAGCCGGAGATGCTGCGGGAGCGGCACCGCCATAGCGGGGCTGAGCGGGGGGAGCCGGGGCTGGGGATCTGTGGGGGTGGGATGGGAACTGCGGGGCTGCAATGGGGATCCGTGGGGCTGGGATGGCAACTGCGGGGCTGCAATGGGGATCCGTGGGGCTGGGGGATCTGTGGGGCTAGGATGGGATCTGTGGGACTGGAATGGGGATCCGTGATATCCTGGGTGAGGAATCAACAAATTACCTGGGGCACCCCTGCCTGGAATGTCTCTGGAAACATGTCAGATACAGGCGGGAGGCGCTGGAGTGTGGAGGTGGGGAGGGCAGAATTCCCATGGGAATACGGTATTGAGAATTGGTTAGCTGAGAAGGGTCACGTAGACATGCTGGAGATGGCCCAAGGGGATTTTTCCAGCTATCGCGTTTAGCTTGTATGATCGCTGTGGAGAGTTAGGGACATGCGTGCGGAAGATATCAGGCTGTAGCGGTCAGCCAGGACTCCCTCCTCCCTCGCAGTCTGACCCTTGCTCCCTGCCCGGCTGCACCCAGCCGGACTTGAGCTGAAGGAAGTGACACTGATTGCCCAAGCCATAAAAACCCTTGTGACCCTTCAATAAACGCCATTTGCTGTCCGCCACGTTGGTGTCCTGGAGCACATGGACCGAGTGGCCCAGGGATAGGGCCACCGTGCCAGGCTTGAACCAGGCCACAGCAACAATTTGGTGCCGAAACCCGGGACCCGAGTACAGACCGGAATTCAGGGATCGCCTGGACAGAGACGCCGGCGGCTGCACAGCTGGACTTGTGCAGCGGGGGAGACGTCCCCGGACCAGCGAAAAGCATGGACGCTGTCGCGAAGGTGGTAAGTGAGATCCACGCACAGTGGGGTATAGATTGTAAGCTTAAAGATTTATTTCTCGCTATGCAGAGATTGATAAAAATGCCAGCCCAGTAGACCTCCTTCATCCAGAAATATAGAATAAATGTACTAATGCTCTGGCTGAGGAAACTATGTCCTCAGGCTCGGGAAAAACTCTCAAAGCGTGGGGCAGAGTTATGCAGGCTCTGCAAAAGGCTCGGATGGAGCAAGAGACCTGGAGAGCCGCGCGGACTTGTCTGCTAGCCGCGCCGCAGCTGGCTATCGGAGCGGCAACGCAGACGAAGGGGGAGATTGAACCGGTTGAAAGCGCGGACGTGCAGGCTCTGGACTCCGACCCACAACCCCCGGGACCGGACTCACCTCCATCGGAGGGGGGAGAGCACGCACAGGCATTTTGGCAGGGAGCGTGGCAGTGAGATCAGAACTCGAAGAGATTAACAAAACAGAACCACCTCCGTATAAGTTTGAAAATGGTGCCGGAGCGCATGAGGGGGTGTGGAACAGCGATGTGGGGAGCGGGTGTGCAGAGGGCTCGCTGGGCAGAGTGGGCGCAGGTGAGCAAGGGGGAGGAGCGGCCCCCGAGAAGGGGCCCAAAACCAATCAAAGAACGCATTTTAACTCAGGTCCTTATAAGGTAAAAACCTCCCCCAGCAGGAGGCGGGGGGAGCCCAGGGGGAGGGAACGGCCCAACCCCCGGAAGAAGGGGCGGGGTCGGAGCCAGAGAAAAAGGCTCAGCAGCCCGGAAACCTCCAGTCAGTTGACTTCCGGCTCTGACTGACTGGAGCTCTGACAAGCTACCGGAAAGCTGGTCAGAGAGCGATTCCGACACCAAGTCGAGCTTTATCAAAAAAGGAGCAGCGGCATATAAAATCGCTAGCTGCAACGCTCCTGCATGGGTTAAGGGGATATCAGAGAAGGATCGAACCCCGCTTACAGACTGGCGGAAAATAAAAATAGCTTGCGCAGAATGGACCCCGGCTGCCACGCTGGTGTTCCTGGTCCAGGTGGGGGGGCCAGGCGGCAATCAAAGGACTTACTCGCCAGTAAACCCGAAGGATATGCAAGCAATTGTTAAAGCGATGGCAGATAAGGGGATTAATTCTGCCATGGTCTCCACACTCACTGATAGCGTGTTCGGTAGCGATGACATGCTCCCGTTTGACATCAGACTTGCAGGCTAATCTTCGATGGGGCGGGGATGATCGTTTTTAAACAAGAATGGGAAGACAATTGTGTTAAGCAGCTAGCCTTATTAACGGGGGCAGACCATCCACTGCACGGCTCCAGCATACAGAGGCTAATGGGCA
Organism: Monarcha castaneiventris obscurior; assembly: GCA_026261815.1. Lineage (NCBI taxonomy): Eukaryota > Metazoa > Chordata > Aves > Passeriformes > Monarchidae > Monarcha > Monarcha castaneiventris. Next base: position 120,989 of record JAMPIT010000594.1, on the reverse strand, counting down.
CAGACCCAACCATGATCACCCCACATGCACAGGCAGAGGGCCTGCAGGCCCATGAGGTCATGACAACAACCCGTGCTGCCCAAGAAGCCATCCGTGCCGCTTCCAAAGTAATCGCCAGACCATCGCCATGGTCCACTATAAAGCAGAGTGAGAGTGAGAGCTTCACTCAGTTTGTGGACCGCCTTGAGGCAGCATTAGATTCCTCTGCATTACCTCCAGAGGCAAAGGGTCCTGTGCTAGCAGAATGCCTACGCCAGCAATGCAATTCAGCCACCAAGGACATTTTAAGATCACTGCCACCTGGGTCCAATATAGCATCCATGATCAGACATGTGGCAAAGGAAGAACACCTAGCTCCCATTCAAGCCGCAGTTCGCACTGCAATAACCAGTGTCATGGCATGCTTTAAGTGTGGCCAGGCAGGCCACGTGGCAGTAAACTGCCCCCAGTCGAGATGCCCACCAGCAGCTCCTCCACCACTCCAGGGGAGACTCAGGAGACCATGCTGGGCATGCAGAAAGAAGGGGCATTTGGCTAAGGAATGCAGATCCAAGCTTCAGGGAAATGGGAAGGGGAGGGGGCAGCGGGGCCGCACCCAGCCCCCTCCTTCTTGGAACACGAAGTGGCCCAGCTACAGCAACCCTCAATGGGGCACGGGGCTTCCATGCCCATTACCCCCTCAAGAAATGTCCAACTTCATCGCCCAACCAGTAGCTCAATCAAACCTGTCCACATCTCAGGAATACCAAGAACAGCTCCCTGGGGACGAGGCCCCTGGGTGGCCCTGGCTATGAAAGCAAGGGAACGAGATCCATGGGTGGCCTTTGCTGTGAAAGTGGGTAAGCACCCACTGATCGTGTGGGCAGTGTGTCGTCTCCACAACAGCTCCGATAACTCGGCCATCTGTCTTCCCTTTTGGGTGGACACAGGATCAGATGTCACCGTCATCCCAGACATACACTGGCCTCTACCATGGAAGCTGGAAGAAGCCCCCATGGTGGGCGGAGTTGGAGGGTTGTCCCGAGCCCGCAGAAGCACCCAACCGATAGCAATAACACTCTGCACCGAGAGTCGGCCAGGAAGGACTATCATCCTTACGACATACGTTATGTCGGATTGCCCACCCTTGTTGGGGAGAGATGCCCTAGCCCTGCTGGACGTTAGGGTGACAAATTTATTCTAAGGGCCACTGCCACATACCCGCCATTGCCCATCAAACTAACTTGGAAATCAGTCGACCCGATATGGATTCCGCAGTGGCCCTTGTCCAAGCCTCGAATGGTCGCTCTCCTTGAGCTTGTTAGCCATGAGTTACACAAGAATCATATAGAACCCTCCACGAGTCCATGGAACACCCCAATCTCCGTAATACCTAAACGGTCCGGCGAAGGCTTTCATCTCCTGCACGACCTACGGGAAGTGAACAAGAGAATCCAGCCGATGGGCCCAGTACAAACTTTGCTGCCCATGAACTCGATGATACCGAAAGGACAGCCCTGCGCAGTGCTCGACATCAAAGACTGCTTCTTTTCTATTCCCCTGCACGAAGACGACAAAGAACGGTTCGCCTTTTCCATCGTCTTTCCAAACAGCCAGCGGCCCAACCTACGCTTTCATTGGAAAATGTTACCCCAAGGAATGATCAACTCCCCTACCATCTGCCAGATCACAGTGGACCGAGGGCTAGCACCAGTCCGGCAGAGCAATCTGACTGTGACCATCGTGCAGTACGTGGACGATATCCTGATCGCCGCACCATCAACAAGCCAAGTAGACCAGCTGGTATCCACCATCTCCAAGGCCTTAAAGACAAACGGCTTCGAAATAGCGAGTGCAAAAATAAAAAAGGGACCGTGCGTGACCTTCCTAGGAGTAGGAATCACAAGCTCCTACGTAACCCCTCCCCAGATGAAAATCCGCCGAGATATCAAGACGCTCCATGACATGCAGCAGCTGGTAGGATCCTTACAGTGGCTCCTCAATATCGTCCTGATTCCTCCCGAGGTAATGGACCCTCTGAACGACCTCTTGAAAGGAAAGAACCCATGGGAGCAGAAAACCCTGACACCAGAAGCGACAACCTCGCTCAACTTTATTTAACACCAGATGTCAGTAAGCACGCTCACCAGATGGGATTCAACCGCACCAGTCGATCTGTATTGTCCACTTTACAAAAAAGGGGGGAGTGGGAGCCTTAGCCCAAGGACCCCCCGACAAAGCCCAACCGATACAATGGGTGGTCTTGGGGAAACCGTCACGCACTTTTTCCCCGGGAGTCAAGTGCCTCAGCAGCCTCATCATGAAAGGCAGGAAACTCGCCCTGAGACATCTGGGCATCAAACCTGCCAAGATATACTTGCCCTTCCACAAACAGCTCTCCGCGCAGTCAACAACAGTATCCGAATACCTAGCCATGGCCCTTGCAGGCTTCGAAGGAGAGATTCACTACGCGGCCAAGCCCCCTTGGACTCAGCTGCTCACGGTCGTCGACATCGATCTCCCACCAAAGATAATCGACCGACCGCAGGCAGGACCAACCATCTTCACGGACGCATCGTCGCTGACCTCCACCGCAGCGGCAGTATGGCAGTCAGGAGAACAATGGCAATGTGTCAAGACAACCGACCCCACACTTTCAGTCCAACAACTTGAAGCGGCTGCCGTAGTGCTAGCGTGCGGACTGTTCCCAGAAGAACACCTTAACATTGTGACTGACTCCATATTTGTGGCCAAGCTCTGCCTAGCCATGTCCGGACCAGGCGTGTCAGTGTCCACGGTGGCAACGATGCTAGAAGAAGCACTCTATTCACGGAAAGACACCATATCAGTCATCCACGTCAACAGCCATGACCCGATCAAAGGATTCTACCAGATTGGCAATGACAAGGCTGACGCTGCCGCAAAGGGCGTATGGACGCTGAAAGAAGCCCGTCAGTTGCATGAATTCCTTCACATCGGAGCAAAAGCACTTGCGAAGAAGTGCGGAATTTCTGCTGCGGACGCAAAGCACGTCGTCGCCACGTGCCCTCACTGTCAGAAATCACCACTGTGGTCAAGTGGCGTCAACCCTAGAGGCCTCAAAGCCTCAGAAATATGGCAGACAGACTTTACACTATGCCAACTGTTAAGACCCTGAGCGTGGCTCGCAGTTACCGTGGATACATACAGCGGTATGATAGTGGCAACACAGCATTCCAAGACCGATTCCAAAGCGACCATCCAACATTGGCTGACAGCCATGGCATGGCTTGGAGTTCCAAAACAAATCAAAACAGACAACGGCACAAACTTCACCTCAAAGACGATCCAAGTATTCGTCTCGAAATGGAACATCGCCTTGGTACATGGCATCCCATACAACAGTACCAGACAAGCCATCGTTGAAAGAGCAAATCAGACTCTGAAAACTAAGCTGGAAGTACTAGCTAAGACAGAAGGTTTCACCAATGCCATTCCCTCAAGTGACCAGGCCCGCATACTAGCAACCGCACGGCTAGCGTTAAATCAATTCCCTAGGGGGGATGAAACAAGCAGTCCTGCCCAGAGACACTGGGCCACTCGAGCACTAGAGAAAGGCCCACGGGTTGTGATCAGAAATGAACTAGGGGAGTGGGAACAAGGTTGGAGACTAGTGCTCACGGGGCGGGGGTATGCGGCCGTTAAAAAAGATGGGGACATTAAATGGTGTCCACTTAAATCTATCAAACCAGACCTTCAGAGTGGAGCTAATGAGAATTGTGAGACTTTGTTTGCAGGACTGGATCATCGGAAGCCCCCACAACCCGTACGCCTCACTACCAGGAAAGAGAGAGAGACCACCGAGCAACCCGACATCACCTGAGAAGCTCGCATCATCAAAATCAAAGCAGCCATGGTATCTCTGTGTTATCTTGTTCCTAGGGTTAGTAAGCGGAGGACAGGCAGACACAAAGTATTACCCTCACCAGCTGTTCAGGTGGGTTCTACGCCATCTCTCAAGTGAGAGAGCCATCAAAGGAATTGTTACAGCCGACACCTCATCTTTCAAGTTCAGGTTAAAAGACATTTTTCCCTTGCATACGGGGTTCCCCAAATTTGAGGAGACGACATTGTTTCAGACCTATTGGTGCCCCGCTTCCAACCCAGGAAAAAGTTACTGTAGTTACCCAGGGTATGGGTATTGTGGATATTGGGGGTGTGAAACCATTCTGACAAGCGATAGATGGAAACCACAACAGCCTGACAAATTCCTACAAATTAAGTATACTCCCCACGGCTGTGTCGAACCAAAATTTGCTATGGGTAAGTACGTGATCATGCCCCAAGGCAGGAAACAGCACACCTGCACAGGCTATATAATGACAATCCTACAGCCGACCCATGATGGCTGGGCCACAGGCAAAGTGTGGACAGTGTTTGTTCATCATTCTCGCCGCATCTGGGCGAACATACAAATTATCAGATTCCCACCCCCAGTATCCCAATCAGTTGGACCCAATCCGTTTCTTGTAATGAGTAGACCCAGGGAGGAGATCGCAGCTAACCGCGGCTCTAGCTGCAAAACACAGATGCTAAAATCTACCTCCTCCCCATCCGATCTCTTAGCCAAACCAACCCTCTCCAATCCGTTCTTAAGCGTGTTAAATGCTACCTTTTTATCATTAAACCAATCCAACCCAAACCTCACAGAATCATGCTGGTTATGCTATGATGCACAGCCGCCATTTTACGAAGGTGTTGCCCTCGATCTCCCATTCATCTTTTCAAAGTCAGACAATCCACGCCAATGCAGATGGGACACCCCTCGGAGAGGCATTGCCCTAAGCCAGGTTACGGGCCAAGGCAAATGCTTTGGCAATGCAACCTTGGCAGAGCGGATGGGCAACATCTGCCGAGAATTCGTCAAACTTAAAGGGGGGAAATTCTGGTGGCTGATCCCAGCTGCATCGGGAATGTGGGTCTGTCAACGATCCAGGGTAAGCCCATGCGTACCCATTGACAAAGCTGATTATTCTAATGACTTTTGTGTCCAAGTTTTAATTGTCCCCAGAGTCCTGTATCGCCAGGAAGAAGAAGTGTACCGCTTGTTCGAGGACTCCGACCGGCTCCACAAGCGAGAAGTGATAACGGGCATCACCATCGCGATGCTCCTCGGTTTAGGAGCTACCGGCGCAGCCACAGGTGTCTCTGCCCTGGCGACACAACACCAAGGACTAGCCCAGCTGCAGATGACTGTCGATGAGGACTTGCAGAGGATCGAGAAATCCATTTCTTTCCTAGAAAAATCCCTTTCCTCACACTCAGAGGTCGTCCTCCAAAACAGGCGAGGACTGGACCTTTTGCTCATGCAGCAAGGAGGCCTGTGTGCCGCTTTGAAAGAGGAATGCTGCTTCTATGCGAACCACACCGAAGTCGTTAAAGACTCCATGGCCGAACTGAGAAACTGACTAAATCTAAGAAAAATGAACAGAGAAGCTCAACAGGGTTGGTTCGAATCATGATTCAACCAGTCCCCATGGCTCACCACCCTAATTTCTACCCTAATAGGCCCAGTCGCAATAATCTTACTAATACTAATCTTCGGGCCTTGCATATTAAACAAATGAGTGCTATTCGTTAAAAAGTGTTTAGAAACAGCTAACATTATGTTCGTAGAACGCCGACAATTACTCTAAGGCGTGCCTGTTACTAACACACTTGCAATTTTATACTAACTTTACTAACCCATGAAATTTTATAATGTCTACATTTTATAATTTTCTACGGTTTTTTACTAATCATGAGGGAGGGGGGAAATGTGGAGAGTTAGGGACATGCGTGTGGAAGATATCAGGCTGTAACGGTCAGCCAGGACCCCCTCCCCCCTTGCAGTCTGACCCTTGCTCCCTGCCCGGCTGCACCCAGCCGGACGTGAGCTGAAGGAAGTGACACTGATTGCCCAAGCCATAAAAACCCTTGCGACCCTTCAATAAACGCCATTTGCTGTCCACCACGTTGGTGTCCTGGAGCACATGGACCGAGTGGCCCAGGGATAGGGCCACTGTGCCAGGCTTGAACCAGGCCACCACAACAGATCGCTGAAGCAAGCAAGCAAGCAAGGACACTATGTGGGGGTAGTTAAACAATAGCGGATTCTTGCAGTCAGCAAGGCATGGGAAAAGAACAGAGTAAGACTAGAATGTTGGCAGCTAGCATGAGAAAGTAAGGCGTGGCTAACAGTTAGTGCTTTAGCCTATGACAGTAGTAGATTACAGAATATGCATGAGCTTATTAAGAACTGTACAAAACTGTAAGATATTGATCAATAAATTGAAGCTTGTCGATAACTCATATTGAGTGGTCCGAGTCTTCCCTCGCCGCGACAATACAGGATTTGAGAATGCAGGATTTGCGAGGGCAAAATTTGGGAACATGGGAATTCCCATGGAAATTCCATGGATGGATCTCAGTCATCCCATTCCCACGGGACTTCCATAGATGGATCCCACTTCTGTCCCATTCCCATGGGAATTCTGTAGATGGATCTCACTGCCATCCCATTCCCATGGAATTCCACGAGCAGATCTCATACCCATCCCACTGCCATGGAATCCCATGGATGCATCTCACCACTGCCCCATTCCAGAGTCCCCTGCTGTCCGTGTGTCCGGGAAAGTGGAACATGGGATCCTGACCTTGTCCTGCCATGCGCATGGATCCTACCCCAGCACCATCGGGATCAGCTGGATGAAGGGGGATGAAATCCGGGATCGTTCCCAACAGCGACGGCACCTTCCAGCCCCGGGCCGGGATGGAGGTGCTGCCGGAGGAGTGGGAGCAGCCCCGGGCCGGGATGGAGCATCCCGGAATGCGGGAGCCCGCGATCTTCTCCTGGGGTGGCGCTGGGAATGTGGAATGTGGGAATTGGGAATGTGGAGCAGTGGCATGGGGGTTCCCCTCCCCCTCCTCACCATCCCGTGCTTCCCAGAGCCGGAATCCAGCGGGAATCTCACCCCGGTGCTCGCTGTGTCTGTCATCGCTGCCATCGGCGTCATTCTCCTCATCGGATTCAGTGTCTGGAAGCTCCAATCCGGTTCCCCCCTGTGGTAGAATAGGGACAAGAGCGAACGGAAGATTTCGCGATGTGACGGAAAGCAGAAGGCAGCGTGTAACCTTCCTCCCTCTCATTCCTTTGTGATAAGAATTTCTCTAAACAATACAGCCCTTCATAACTCCAGTAGCTTTCCACCCCTTACTAACTTTTACCATCCCACCGTCCCCCCTCCTGACGTAGAGAAACCACCTCGACTATATAACCCCACGAAGTAGAACAATAAAACGCCATTTTGACCATCTGCCATATTGGTGTTGTGTGTCTGTGGCCTGAGTAGCTTGGGGGCTAGGCCGAGCTGCTGTGCCGGGTTCTTAAACCAGGTCGCCACTGCCTCACATACCGAGAGGCATCACCCCCCAAACCCATCCCAGGGGTCACCCTGTTCTTTGCCCACCCCACCCCCCACAAGACTCCTGGGGGCCACCCATGACCCACCGAGCCCCCCCAAACTCTTCCCTCACCCCCCCCCGGGGACTTCTGGGAGCCCCTCTGTGTCCCCTCCCCCAGGACTTTGGGGGCCCCCCCGACCTGTCCGTGCCCCTCCCCCGTTTCTGCCACAGCCCCCTTGTGATGTTGGGGGGCGGGGGCCGAGTGCTGGTGCCCCCCTGCCTGCAGCAGATCCAGCAGTGAGGGGAGTTCGGGGGGTCCCTTGGCATTTGGGGTGCCCCAGGATTTGGGGTGAAGCCCCCGGGCCCCCCAGGATCTCCCTGAACTCTCTGATGCTGCCCATGCGCAGCGAGAAGGTTCATACCCGGCACGGGGTCCCCAGCTCTGTTACCGGCATCGCCCAGGTACCCCAAACCTCCCAGGAATCCCCAATAACCCCACCCCCCGGGACTTCCCAACCTACCCGGGATCCCAAAAACATCCCCAGGACCCTCAAAAACTCCCCAGGACCACAAAACCCCATACGGACCCCTCAACACCTTCTCAAGACACCAACATTCCCACAGGACCTCCCAACACCCCCCAGACCCCCTTGAGAAAGTTTATACCTGGCACGGGGTCCCCATCTCCATCACCGGCAGGGACCCTAAAAACAGCCTTGGCACCCCCAAATATTCCCCCCGGGATAGCCCAAACCCCCACTTCAGGACCCCTGAAAACCCACCTCGGGAACCCCCAAAAACCCCCGTGACCCCAAAAACCCCCGGGACCCACAAAACCCCCCCAGGAGCCCCTAGCAAATGTTCATACCCTGCACGGGGTCCCCATCGCCATCATCCGCATCACCCAGGTACCCCCAAAGCTTCCCGGGACCCCCAAACGCTGCCGAGATCCCCAAATCCTCCCGGGACCCCCAAAGCCTCCCGGGACCCCCAAACCCGGCTGGGACCCCCAAACCCTGCCGAGACCCCCAAACCCTCCCGGGAGCCCCAAACCCCGCCAGGACCCCCAAACCCTGCCAGGACCCCCAGCCTCCCCCCGGGGGCTCCGCTGCCGGAATCCACGGGAGTAGTGTTGCCCTTTTAACGGGAATTATAGTGGGCACCCACTTTAGCGAGGATCTTAAAGCGGCGATGGTAGAGGGAACCCCAGAATTCACCCTGGGGAGAAAAACATCCCCTACAGGGACTTGCGGTGGGCGCCCCCTAAAAATGTCATTTAAAGCCGTCGTGATCCCCTCTTAAAAGGGGCTTGTGGGGCTGCGGCCCCACGAACACCTGAAAATGGGAAGGAAAAAACACCCCTGTAGTGGTGGGATCCCCCAAAAAAACCTTAAAAAAAGGAAAACTCCTCTTCAAAGGGGCCTGAAGACCCTTAAACGCCCTCAAAGAGGGACAAGATGCCTCCTCTGCTGGGGCCTCTCCGAGCCGGGAACTCTCCCATTCGCTGCACACGGGGCAGCCCCGAACGACGGCGGCTCCTGGGCTGAGCCCCACACTCAGCCGGGGCTGGGGAGAGAACAGGGAGGGCCGGGACGGGGCTTGGGGGTGCTGGGCTTAACTGGGGGACCCCACTGGCAGCCCCTTTCCCGCTGTCCCACCCCCCATTCCCCCTGTCCCAGCCCTTTCCCGTTGTTCCCCCAAAGCTCAGCTGCCCCCAGCTCGCTCTGGGGGTGACCCAGCCCTTCCCCAGCGTGTCCCGGTCCCTTTCTGGGATGGGGGTGGAGCAGCACACGAAGCTCTTCCCGCACTCGGGGCACTCACAGGGCTTCCCTTAGCAGTGCCTCTGTTGGTGTCGGGTCAAGTGAGAGCTCCTGGAGAAGCTCTTCCCACACTCGGGACATTCGTAGGGCCTCTCCCCGGTGTGCATCCGCTGGTGCCTGAGGAGATTGGAGCTGGTCCAAAACCTCTTCCCACACTCGGGACACTCATAGGGCCTCTCCCCAGTGTGCATCCGCAGGTGCACGAGGAGATGGGAGCTGGTCTGACACCCCTTCCCACACGCCCCACACTCGTAGGGCCCCTCCCCGGTGTGGATGCGCCAGCTCTTGACAAGGGTGGATTTGTCCATGAAGCCCTTCCCGCAGTCAGGGCAGCGGAAGGGCCTCTCATCCGTGTGAATGCGCTGATGTTTGAGGAGATCAGAGCTGGTCCGGAACCTCTTCCCACACACCCCACACTTGTAGGGCCTCTCCGTGGTGTGGATGCGTTGGTGGCCAATGAGGTGGGAGTTGCGCTTGAAGCCCTTCCCACAGTCGGGGCAGCGGAAGGGCCTCTCATCCGTGTGAATGCACTGGTGCACGAGGCGTTTGGAGCTGGTCTGAAACCGCTTCCCACACTCGGGACACTCATAGGGCCTCTCCCCAGTGTGCATCCGCAGGTGCACGAGGAGATGGGAGCTGGTCTGACACCCCTTCCCACACGCCCCACACTCGTAGGGCCCCTCCCCGGTGTGGATGCGCCAGCTCTTGACAAGGGTGGATTTGTCCATGAAGCCCTTCCCGCAGTCAGGGCAGCAGAAGGGCCTCTCATCCGTGTGAATGCGCTGATGTTTGAGGAGATCAGAGCTGGTCCGGAACCTCTTCCCACACACCCCACACTTGTAGGGCCTCTCCGTGGTGTGGATGCGTTGGTGGCCAATGAGGTGGGAGTTGCGCTTGAAGCCCTTCCCACAGTCGGGGCAGCGGAAGGGCCTCTCATCCGTGTGAATGCACTGGTGCACGAGGCGTTTGGAGCTGGTCTGAAACCGCTTCCCACACTCGGGACACTCATAGGGCCTCTCCCCAGTGTGGATTTTCCAGTGCTGGATCAGATTGCAGCTGCGGGTGAAGCTCTTCCCACATTCCGAGCACTTGTGGGGCTTCTCCCCATCGTGAAGCTGCTCATGGACCCCCAGCTCCGAGCTCCAGCCGCCTTCCCAGCCCAGTGAGGGCCCTTCCTCCTTGGAGCTGCTTGGGCTGCCTTTGCAGCCCCTCCTCGTGCGGGATCTCCGGGCCTTTTCCTCCCCGTTGCATTCCTGCGCCGTGGAGCCGCTCAGAACGGCCTCTGCCACCGGGTTCTGCCGCGGGGATTTGTCCTCCCTGGGCTCCGTGCTCAGCTCCTTGTCTGGGGCAGGAAGGACAAGGAGAGGATGGCATTTGCCTCCGTGCCACAGCCAAGGGCAAGGAGATCCCCCCAGTCCGGCCCCGGCAGGACGGCGTCGGCAGCGGGCTTGTCCTGCAGCCGGGGGCGATGCTGGGCTGGGACATGGAGCACGACACAGGGGAAAGGGCCGCTGACTTCCTGCTCACCTGCCTGCGACTCCCGGGCCATCTTCCTCTTCCTCGCGGCCTCCTCGTCCTCCATCCGCCCAGGGCTCGGCAATGGGAAATCCTGCTCTGGGGGAAAACAAGGCCGCAGCGCCTTGGCTTTGATGCTCCCGCTGCCCGAGCCCAGCTCGAGCAGTCGCCGGCCCTTTCAGCCTCGGCGGGGCCCGGACCCCGCTCATCTCCAGCCTCCCCCACCCCTCCAGGCTGCCGGGGGTCCCCCGGCTCCGGGATCGCCCCCCCGCCGCTCTCCCCGCTCCGGGGCTCCCGCCTTCCCCCCCGCCCCTGCCGGGGATCCCCAAATCCAATATCGCCCCAAGAGCCCCCCTCCCGCCGGGGGCATCTGCGGCTCGCCTTTGGGCTCCTGCCAGCTCCAAACATCGCCGGCCCCACAAAAAACCCTCCCGGAGAGCCCCCATGCATTTGGGGTGAGCTCCCCCTCCCCGCTCACCTCGGGATGCAGCGGGGGCGATGCTGCCGGAGCCGGGGCAGCTGCGGCCTCAGCGGGCAGCCGGGGCAACCGCGTGCTTCTGCTGCTGCTCCTCCTCTTCCTCCTGCTCCTTTGCCTGCTCCTCCTCTTCCTCCCGCTGCTCCTCCGCTCCCGCCCCGGCCCGGGCAGGTTCTGACACCCCAAAGCAGCCGCGCTGTGCCCTGGGGGGTTCCCAAATCGGCCCCGCCCCGTGCGGCACCGGGAGCGATACTGGGAGCAGCGGGAGCGATACTGGGAGCAGCGGGAACGATACTGGGAGCAGCAGGAGTGATAACTGGGAGCAGCGGGAGCGAGAGTGGGAGCACTGGGAGCGATACTGGGAGCACCGGGAAGGAATTGGGAGCGCGATGCCTCCCAATATGGCTCTTACTGGGAGCAGTGGGAGGGAACTGGGAGGAAATGGGGACCCAAGGCGGCTGCAGCCGGTGCTGGGAACGGAAAATGGGAACGGGGCAGTGTGGGGTCTGTAGGGTTTGTTTCGTTTAGGACGGTCGGGACGGATGGAGACGAGAGATCTCTGAAGTCAAGTCTTAGAGCACGAGGTTTATTGCAAAGGGCGTGGGTGCAGGAGAGCTGCTAGGAGCTGCCAGGCGCAGCTCGAGGCAGGTCAGAGAAACAGGAGAGCAAGAGTGCAAGAGAGAAGAAAGTAAAGTAAAAAGGGGAAAAAGTGTGTGGGCCCCAATTACAATACAGTAAATCATCTTCTGTGCTAAATATTCTAATTCTCATCAACCCATCTAAAACAAGCCACAAATCCTACAACATTTACATACAGCCTATAAGAATCATTGCATTACCTGACGGCGTTATGTTTTAAACCCTAAAAACTACTTTTTGGACCCTTCTACCACATTGGCAGGGTCTGCTCTGACCCTTGCACGTGTCTGCAAGCAGAGGGTATTGTTCAATCAAAGGGGGATTACTTTCAGCCGGCCATACCATTGTTTTCCAGTTGTTCAGTAACTGGGGCTTGGTATCTCAAAGCTTGTTTTAATTTCAATCTCGCTTATAGTTTCCATATTCTCAGCATCTTTTGCCAGGTAATCAGATTTATAAGGCTTTCCTATTTCATCTTCCCCAGCAGGGCAGGGAATGCCAATGGCACCGGGAATATGGGAACGGCACAGACAATGGCAATGACAGAGGGAATGGGATCCGGACCGGGATGGGAGCGGGACGGGACTGGGACTGGGGACATACACAAATGGTGGGGAGGAGTGACAGCGGGGAGAGGGGGATCTGGGACAGATGACACCAGGAATAGGAACGGGGGACATGGGGATAGGTGCAGGGCAGGGGGTCCTTGATCCGCTGCCCCTGAACCTCCGCCAGGGTCTCCCAGCGCAGCCGGAGCCGCTCGACCCAGGCTCCCCAAAGCCCCAAGCAACCCCCAAGTCCCTCCCAGGAACCCTCAACTCCCTCAAAGCCAGCAGCCCCCACATCCCCTGGAAGATCCCCCCATGTCCCCATCCGCGTCTTAGTTCAACGGCTTCATTTTTACCCCAGCCTTGGGTGTTTGGAAAGGACAAAGAGAAACGAAAAGAAAATCAAGGCCACGGGGAGCCAGGAAGAGATGGAGCCCCCCAGCCCGGTGTCTTCCCAACACGGATCAGCGGCACCACGGATCTCCGGGGCTCTGCTCAACGAGGGTCACTGGGGACCATCCAACGCTGATCCTGCCACAGGGGATGGGGGTGGAGCAGCGCACAAAGCTCTTCCCACACTCGGGGCACTCACAGGGCATCCCTTAGCGGTGACTCCGTTGGTGTTGGATCAAGTGAGAGCTCTGTGAGAACCTTTTCCCACATTCGGGACACTCGCAGGGCCTCTCCCCGGTGTGTGTCCGCTGGTGCACGATGAGAGTGGAGCTTTTCTGAAACCTCTTCCCACACTCCCCACACTCGTAGGGCCTCTCCCCGGTGTGGCTTCTGCGGTGGACAGTCAGGCTGGATCTCACACTGAAGCTCCTTCCACACTCGGGACACTCGTAGGGCCTCTCCCTGGTGTGCGTCCGAAGGTGCACGAGGAGACCAGAGGTGCTCTGACACCTCTTCCCACACTCCCCACACTCGTAGGGCCTCTCCCCGGTGTGGATGCGCCGGTGGGTGACGAGGTTGGAGCTCTGCTTGAAGCCCTTCCCACAGTCAGGGCAGCAGAAGGGCCTCTCATCCGTGTGAACGCGCTGGTGTTTGAGGAGATCAGAGCTGGTCTGAAACCCTTTCCTGCACTCAGGACACTCGTAGGGCCTCTCCCCCGTATGCGTCCGCTGGTGCACGAGAAGATCGGAGCTGCTCTGAAACCCCTTTCCACACTCCCCACACTCGTAGGGCCTCTCCCCGGTGTGGATGCGCCGGTGCCTGACGAGGTGGGAGTTCTCCTTGAAGCCCTTTCCGCAGTCGGGGCAGCAGAAGGGCCTCTCATCCGTGTGAATGCGCTGGTGCCTAAGGAGATGGCAGCTGCTCTGAAACCTCTTCCCACACTCCCCACACTCGTAGGGCCTCTCCCCAGTGTGGATTTTCCAGTGCTCCGTCAGATGGGAGCTGCGGCTGAAGCTCTTCTCACATTCCGAGCACTTGTGGGGCTTCTCCCCATCGTGAAGCTGCTCATGGACCCCCAGCTCCGAGCTCCGGCCGCATCTCCAGCCGCCTTCCCGGCCCAGCGAGGGCCCTTCCTCCTTGGAGCTCCTTGGGCTGCCTTTGCAGCCCCTCCTCGTGCGGGATCTCCGGGCCTTTTCCTCCCCGTTGCATTCCTGCGCCGTGGAGCCGCTCAGAACGGCCTCTGCCACCGGGTTCTGCCGCGGGGATTTGTCCTCCCTGGGCTCCGTGCTCAGCTCCTTGTCTGGGGCAGGAAGGACAAGGAGAGGATGGCATTTGCCTCCGTGCCACAGCCAAGGGCAAGGAGATCCCCCCAGTCCGGCCCCGGCAGGACGGCGTCGGCAGCGGGCTTGTCCTGCAGCCGGGGGCGATGCTGGGCTGGGACACGGAGCACGACACAGGGGAAAGGGCCGCTGACTTCCTGCTCACCTGCCTGCGACTCCCGGGCCATCTTCCTCTTCCTCGTGGCCTCCTCGTCCTCCATCCGCCCAGGGCTCGGCAATGGGAAATCCTGCTCTGGGGGAAAACAAGGCCGCAGCGCCTTGGCTTTGATGCTCCCGCTGCCCGAGCCCAGCTCGAGCAGTCGCCGGCCCTTTCAGCCTCGGCGGGGCCCGGACCCCGCTCATCTCCAGCCTCCCCCACCCCTCCAGGCTGTCGGGGGTCCCCCGGCTCCGGGATCGCCCCCCCGCCGCTCTCCCCGCTCCGGGGCTCCCGCCTTCCCCCCCGCCTCTGCCGGGGATCCCCAAATCCAATATCGCCCCAAGAGCCCCCCTCCCGCCGGGGGCATTTGCGGCTCGCCTTTGGGCTCCTGCCAGCTCCAAACATCGCCGGCCCCGCAAAAAACCCTCCCGGAGAGCCCCCATGCATTTGGGCCGAGCTCCCCCTCCCCGCTCACCTCGGAATGCGGCGGGGGCGATGCTGCCGGAGCCGGGGCACCTGCGGCCTCAGCGGGCGGCCGGGGCAACCGCGTGCTTCTGCTGCTGCTCCTCCTCTTCCTCCTGCTCCTTTGCCTGCTCCTCCTCTTCCTCCCGCTGCTCCTCCGCTCCCGCCCCGGCCCGGGCAGGTTCCGACACCCCAAAGCAGCCGCGCTGTGCCCTGGGGGGTTCCCAAAGCGGCCCCGCCCCGCGCGGCACCGGCAGCGATACTGGGAGCAGCGGGAGCGATACTGGGAGCAGCGGGAGCGATACTGGGAGCGATACTGGGAGCAGCGGGAGCGATACTGGGAGCAGCGGGAACGCCACTGGGAGCAGCGGGAGCGATACTGGGAGCGATACTGGGAGCCTTGGGAGCGATACTGGGAGCACCGGGAGCGACACTGGGAGCAGCGGGAGCGATACTGGGAGCAGCGGAGAGGAATTGGGAGCGCTCCTCTTACTGGGAGCACTGGGAGGGAGCTGGGAGGAAACGGGGACCCGAGGCAGCTGCAGCCGGTGCTGGGAATTGTCACGATCCGCTAACACAAGCAGGGCTCGTGATGGTTCGTTAACCGAATCTCAGAGTGCAAAAGAAACACAATGGGGAAAGGTATTAATTTTAATCAGCACAAGGCACTTTATTGCGTACCAACGCAGTGTAATCGCGATAGAGAGGGAGAGAGAAGGAGAGAAACAGGGGGAGGGGAGGGTTATAGCTACCAACGGCTGGTGGAGTCCTCGTGGTCTTCTGTCTTCTTCCGTGGGGAGATCTCGATTGGGGTCTTCTTAGAGAGTCCTTTTGTTCCCTTTTCGGGAGCAAGGGGCAAACGGCCAAACAGGTGCGAGAACAATGCCCACAGGTGCGAGAACAATGCCCACTGTCTCAGGTTAGTGGCACAGAACAGGCAGAGGGCAGCATGTCCCGCGCTGTCCCCGCTGCTGTCACAGCAGGACCAACACGGCTCACCGCAAACAGCCAGGAATGTGCACCATCGGCACGTTGTGCTTGGCTAGCTCTCCACCTCGGGCAGGCCCAGGCTCAGCGTCTCGCTCTCTGTAGATGGTCGTGAGACAGATGAAGGGTCTTCGGGCCGTTTCTTACACCCCATCCATGTCCATGTCCCCATCCATGCCCCCATGTCCCTACCCATGGCCATGACCCCATCCATGTTCATATCCATGTCCCCATCCATGCCCCCATGTCCCTAGCCATGTCCACGTCCCCATCCGTGTCCACATCCCCATCCATGTCCCCATGTCCCCCCATGTCCTCATCCCTGTCCACACCCCCATCCATGTCCCCCTACCATGGCCATGTCTCCATCCATGTCCCCCTACCATGGCCATGTCCCCATCCATGTCTTAATTCAACATCTTTATTTTTACCCCAATTTCCTGTGTTGCAAAGGGATGAACAGAAAGGAAAATCAAGGCCAAAACATAAGGATTTCCAAGTCCGTGCCATCTGAGCATCCACGTGCCTGGATGGGCAGGGAGAACCTTCTTTGGAGGGGATTCCACCCCCATTGTCTCCAAAATTGTGGTTTTTCCCCCAGTCCAACCCCATATGGCTGTGGAAGATGCCATGGGCCAGAGAGAATTAAAACAATGGATTTAGGTTGGAGAAGACCTCCAAGGCCGTCCAGTGTTGTCTGATGCCACCAAAAGACGGAAAATGAGAAATTTCTGGGGGTTGGAAGTTGACAAATCTGCTCTCTGCAAAGGATTTCTGATGTTGGTCTGTGGATGTGTCCAGGTGCCCACGGGGAGGCAGGAGGATGTGGAGCCCCCCAGCCCGGTGTCTTCCCAACACGGATCAGCGGCACCACGGATCTCCGGGGCTCTGCCCAATGGGGGTCACTGGGGATCATCCAACGCCGATCCTCCCACGGGGGATGGGGGTGGAGCACCGCACGAAGCTCTTCCCGCACTCGGGGCACTCACAGGGCTTCCCTTAGCGGTGACTCCGTTGGTGTTTGGTCAAGTGAGAGCTGCATGAGAACCTCTTCCCACACTCGGGACACTCGTAGGGCCTCTCCCCGGTGTGCGTCCGCTGGTGCACGATGAGAGTGGAGCTGGTCTGAAACCTCTTCCCACACTCCCCACACTCGTATGGCCTCTCCCCAGTGTGTGTCCGCTGGTGCATGAGGAGATCGGAGCTGGTGTGAAACCTCTTCCCACACTCCCCACACTCGTAGGGCCTCTCCCCAGTGTGCATCCGTTGGTGCTTGAGGAGATTGGAGCTGGTCTGAAACGTCTTCCCACACTCCCCACAGTCGTAGGGCCTCTCCCCGGTGTGCATCCGCTGGTGCACGAGGAGATAGGAGCTCCTCTGAAACCCCTTCCCACACTCCCCACACTTGTAGGGCCTCTCCCCGGTGTGCATGCGCCGGTGGGTGACGAGGGTGGAGTTGTGCTTGAAGCCCTTCCCACAGTCGGGGCAGCGGAAGGGCCTCTCATCCGTGTGAATGCGCTGGTGCTGGAGGAGTACGAAGCTCGTCTGAAACCTCTTCCCACACTCGGGACACTCGTAGGGCCTCTCCCCAGTGTGCATCCTGTGGTGGACAGTCAGGAGGGATCTATGGCTGAAGTTCTTCCCACACTCCGCACACTCATAGGGCCGTTCCCCTGTGTGGATTCTCCTGTGCTGGGTGAGACAGGAGCTGTAGCTGAAGGTCTTCCCACATTTCAAGCACTCGTAGGGCCTCTCCCCGGTGTGCATGCGCAGATGCACGAGGAGATAGGAGCTCCTCTGAAACCTTTTCCCACACTCCCCACACTCGTAGGGCCTCTCCCCGCTGTGGATGCGCCGGTGCCTGACGAGGGTGGAGTTCTCCTTGAAGCCCTTCCCACAGTCGGGGCAGCGGAAGGGCCTCTCATCCGTGTGAACGCGCTGGTGCCGGAGGAGATGGGAGCAGGTCTGAAACCTCTTCCCACACTCCCCACACACGCAGGGCTTCTCCCCCATGTGGATTTTCCAGTGCTGGTTCAGTTTGGACCTGTGCCTGAAGCTCTTCCCACATTCCGAGCACTTGTGGGGCTTCTCCCCATCGTGAAGCTGCTCATGGACCCCCAGCTCCGAGCTCCGGCCGCATCTCCGGCCGCCTTCCCGGCCCAGCGAGGGCCCTTCCTCCTTGGAGCTCCTTGGGCTGCCTTTGCAGCCCCTCCTCGTGCGGGATCTCCGGGCCTTTTCCTCCCCGTTGCATTCCTGCGCCGTGGAGCCGCTCAGAATGGCCTCTGCCACCGGGTTCTGCCGCGGGGATTTGTCCTCCCTGGGCTCCGTGCTCAGCTCCTTGTCTGGGGCAGGAAGGACAAGGAGAGGATGGCATTTGCCTCCGTGCCACAGCCAAGGGCAAGGAGATCCCCCCAGTCCGGCCCCGGCAGGACGGCGTCGGCAGCGGGCTTGTCCTGCAGCCGGGGGCGATGCTGGGCTGGGACACGGAGCACGACAGAGGGGAAAGGGCCGCTGACTTCCTGCTCACCTGCCTGCGGCTCCCGGGCCATCTTCCTCTTCCTCGCGGCCTCCTCCTCCTCCTCCTCCATGCGCCCAGGGCTCGGCAATGGGAAATCCTGCTCTGGGGGAAAACAAGGCCGCAGCGCCTTGGCTTTGATGCTCCCGCTGCCCGAGCCCAGCTCGAGCAGTCGCCGGCCCTTTCAGCCTCGGCGGGGCCCGGACCCCGCTCATCTCCAGCCTCCCCCACCCCTCCAGGCTGCCGGGGGTCCCCCGGCTCCGGGATCGCCCCCCGCCGCTCTCCCCGCTCCGGGGCTCCCGCCTTCTCACCCGCCTCTGCCGGGGATCCCCAAATCCAATATCGCCCCAAGAGCCCCCCTCCCGCCGGGGGCATTTGCGGCTCGCCTTTGGGCTCCTGCCAGCTCCAAACATCGCCGGCCCCGCAAAAAACCCTCCCGGAGAGCCCCCATGCATTTGGGCCGAGCTCCCCCTCCCCGCTCACCTCGGAATGCGGCGGGGGCGATGCTGCCGGAGCCGGGGCACCTGCGGCCTCAGCGGGCGGCCGGGGCAACCGCGTGCTTCTGCTGCTGCTCCTCCTCTTCCTCCTGCTCCTTTGCCTGCTCCTCCTCTTCCTCCCGCTGCTCCTCCGCTCCCGCCCCGGCCCGGGCAGGTTCCGACACCCCAAAGCAGCCGCGCTGTGCCCTGGGGGGTTCCCAAAGCGGCCCCGCCCCGCGCGGCACCGGCAGCGATACTGGGAGCGATACTGGGAGCACCGGGAGCGATACTGGGAGCAGCGGGAGCGATACTGGGAGCGATACTGGGAGCCTTAGGAGCGATACTGGGAGCACCGGGAGCGATACTGGGAGCAGCGGGAGCGATACTGGGAGCGATACTGGGAGCCTTAGGAGCGATACTGGGAGCACCGGGAAGGAATTGGGAGCGCGATGCCTCCCAGTAGGGCTTTTACTGGGAGCACTGGGAGGGAACTGGGAGGAAACGGGGACCCGAGGCGGCTGCGGCCGGTGCTGGGAATGGAAAATGGGAACGGGGCAGGGAATGCCAATGGCACCGGGAAATTCGGGGTACAAGAAGAAGGCAGCGTGGCGCGGGTTGCCACATGCTGCCACCATCTTGGCTGTTACTTGGAGCTGACACGGCGGGAGTTTTGGGGGTTGGGATAAGGGTTTGGGGAGAGCTCCCGGGCCGGGGTGATCAGTCCCAGCTCGGTGAGGGGACAGGGGAGACACGGAAGGGTCAGAATGATAGCATAGGGTTAAAATGTTTCTAAATTTTAGGAGCTGGAGTAGGCCTTGAGAGCAAGATGGACATTCTGTTCACTAAGATCAGACGAGCCTGAACCTGTGTACTTTCCTGGATGGTAGGAGGCAAGCCTGAACTTGTGTATTTGCCCAGATAGTAGGAGATAAGCCTGAACTTGTGTATTCACTTAGAGGGAAGGAGACTAAGACAGATGAGTTAATTGTGTAGCTGCACCTGGGAAAGGGGGGGCTGAAACTTATGCTTGAGTGGAAATAATATACACAATAATGAATAGATAATCGTTTAGGGGGGTCTTGAGATTCATGCTTGGGTAAATGATTAATTTATGATCATATAATGAGAAGGGTATATAATGTGAGCATCTAAAATCCATGTTGGGGATTGATTTGGGTTTGTACCCCTCTCCCCCGGCGCCTCAATAAAGCACCTTGCATATAACCAGGCCGTGGTTATGTGTTTCTATGCTAACAAGAACATTTTCTGATCTCTCCTGAGGGACAGAGAGGGAGGACTGGAGGTTTCTGTTTCCAGATGACTGAGTGAAAAGAAACTGAGATTAGTTCCTTCTATCTCTCGCGTGTAAGGGCTCCCCCCCGCCCACGCATGGCTGATCTTAAAACTCTGAAAACCAGGGGCACAGAACTTGCATCTTCTCTTGTAAGGGATGGGGTGGTGCTTTTCTTTAGGTGGTTGGTTGGTTGGCTGGTTGGTTGGTTGGTTGGTTGGTTGGTTGGTTGGTTGGTTTTTTCCGGGGCTTCTCATGAGGCGCGACCTCCCTCACCCGACAAGAAACCACCCCCAACCCTCCACCCACACTGAGGCAAAAGGATTCAACTAACAACGACCCTCCGAACCAGGCCGGTCTCCGGCTCCCTTCTTGAGCCTTACCAGCACAGAGTCTCTGCTCTCGTACCAGGCCGACCAAGCTCCTCGCAGGGCTTTCCAGAACGGAGAGTCTCCTTCAAGCACGCAGTGTGGTCCATCACTGTTCGAGCCGACCCCTTTCAACAGCGCGACTGCTCTCAAGGGGCTACCGGCCGTCCCTTCCGTCGTCTCGCTGAAATGCGAGCCTGGCGTCGGGGAAACGGGTTCCCAAAGGCGACTCGTCCCCCGCAGCAGCGGCTGAGGGGTGCGCTCTCTAGGGCTTCTCTCGGATGCCTCCCGTTGGGACGCCATTTGTTGTGGTGGCTAAGATGAGCTTAGCAGCTGCAGCTTTCTCTAGGAGCTGTGCTGGGGCTCCTTAGGGCATGCAGCCATTCTGCCCTCCCGTAGTCCATTCCGGACTGCCCCGCAGCCTTGCTCCCTTAGCTGTCAGCCTCACAACACAGGGATAGTGAAGGAGGTACAGAAGGGATTCTCATGGCGGACCCGCATGGTTTTATTGAAGCATCTTGTCCAGCCAGTTCCCAGGGGCAAAGAGAGACCACGAGGCCAAGGAGCAGGGGCTTTTTCCCCGGGATTCAGGGGCGGTACAAGGGCGGAGGTGGGCTACAGGAACCAAGAGGAAGAGCCCGAGGAAGTGGCCAGGGCTAGGGACAAGGGAAAGGTGGGAGAACAGTATAAACTGAACCCCACACATGGGGATAGGTGCAGGGCAGGGGGTCCTTGATCCGCTGCCCCTGAACCTCCGCCAGGGTCTCCCAGCGCAGCCGGAGCCGCTCGGCCCGGGCTCCCCAAAGCCCCAAGCAACCCCCATGTCCCTCCCAGGAACCCTCAACTCCCTCAAAGCCAGCAGCCCCCACATCCCCTGGAAAATCCCCCCATGTCCCCATCCGTGTCTTAGTTCAACGGCTTTATTTTTGCCCTGGCTTTGGGTGTTTGGAAAGGACAAAGAGAAATGAAAGGAAAATCAAGGCCACGTGGAGCCAGGAATAGGCGTAGCCCCCCAGCCCGGTGTCTTCCCAACACGGATCAGGGGCACCACAGATCTCAGGGGCTCTGCCCAACAGGGGTCACTGGGGATCATCCAGCACTGATACTCCTGATGCCTTAAGAGGCCTCCCGGAAACAGAGACTAGACAGGATAAGGGAATAAAGGTAGGTATTTATTTGAAGGGCCTTCAAGGTACACCCTGGGGAGCCAGAGGCTACTGCCAAGATGGACCCCAGGATGGACGAAAGGTCATGAGTTCTTCACACTTTTATAGGTTTGGTTCATTTGCATATCAGGGTTAATTCTTCAATTAAAGCCGCAGTTTAATGATGTAATTCCCCTCAGCACTTCCCCCGTTTAGAGTCCTTGGTTTACACATTTTGGGCCTAAAACAGCCTGGATGTCCTTGAAGGCAAAGCCTGGAGAGGCTTTGCTATGTCTTCCTAGTACAAGAGAGCAGGAATTACAGGCTACAAGGAACTTCAGAATTACACTCTAAGCAGTACAGGATTTGAAAAATATAAAAGTTACAACTTAAGGCATCACTCCCACGGGGGATGGGGGTGGAGCACCGCACGAAGCTCTTCCCGCACTCGGGACACTCACAGGGCTTCCCTTAGTGGTGCCTCCGTTGGTGTTGGGTCAAGTGAGACCTGCATAAGAACCTCTTCCCACACTCGGGACACTCATAGGGCCTCTCCCCGGTGTGTGTCCGCTGGTGCCTGAGGAGAGTGGAGCTGGTCTGAAACCTCTTCCCACACTCGGGACACTCGTAGGGCCTCTCCCCAGTGTGGATCCGCTGGTGCTGGAGGAGATGGGAGCTTGTCTGAAACCCCTTCCCACACTCGGGACACTCGTAGGGCCTCTCCCCGGTGTGCGTCCGCTGGTGCTGGAGGAGATGGGAGCTTGTCTGAAACCCCTTCCCACACTCGGGACACTTGTAGGGCCTCTCCCCGGTGTGCGTCCGCTGGTGCACGAGGAGATCGGAGCTCCTCCGAAACCCCTTCCCACACTCCCCACACTCGTAGGGCCTCTCCCCTGTGTGCGTGCGTAGGTGTACCAGGAGATCAGAGGTGCTCAGACACCTCTTCCCACACTCCCCACACTCGTAGGGCCTCTCCCCGGTGTGGATGCGCCGGTGCCTGATGAGGGAGGAGTTCTCCTTGAAGCCCTTCCCGCAGTCGGGGCAGTGGAACGGCCTCTCATCCGTGTGAACGCGCTGGTGTTTGAGGAGATCAGAGCTGGTCCGAAACCTCTTGCCACACTCGGGACACTCGTAGGGCCTCTCCCCGGTGTGCGTCCGAAGGTGCACGAGGAGATGGGAGCTGGTCTGACACCCCTTCCCACACTCGGGGCACTGGTAGGGCCTCTCCCTGATGTGCGTGCGATGGTGTACAAGATGGGATCTGCTCTGACACCCCTTCCCACACTCCACACACTCGTAAGGCCTCTCCCCTGTGTGGATTTTCCAATGGCGGACCAGATGAGACCTCTGGCTGAAGCTCTTCCCACATACCCCACACTCGTAGGGCCTCTCCGCAGTGTGGATCCTCTGGTGGACAATCAGGATGGAGCTAACTCTGAAGCTCTTCCCACACTCCCCACACTCGTAGGGCCGTTCCCCCGTGTGGATTTTCCTGTGCCGGACAAGACTGGAGCTGTGGCTGAAGCCCTTCCCACATTCCGAGCACTTGTGGGGCTTCTCCCCATCGTGAAGCTGCTCATGGACCCCCAGCTCCGAGCTCCGGCCGCATCTCCGGCCGCCTTCCCGGCCCAGTGAGGGCCCTTCCTCCTTGGAGCTCCTTGGGCTGCCTTTGCAGCCCCTCCTCGTGCGGGATCTCCGGGCCTTTTCCTCCCCGTTGCATTCCTGCGCCGTGGAGCCGCTCAGAACGGCCTCTGCCACCGGGTTCTGCCGCGGGGATTTGTCCTCCCTGGGCTCCGTGCTCAGCTCCCTGTCTGGGGCAGGAAGGACAAGGAGAGGATGGCATTTGCCTCCGTGCCACAGCCAAGGGCAAGGAGATCCCCCCAGTCCGGCCCCGGCAGGACGGCGTCGGCAGCGGGCTTGTCCTGCAGCCGGGGGCGATGCTGGGCTGGGACACGGAGCACGACACAGGGGAAAGGGCCGCTGACTTCCTGCTCACCTGCCTGCGGCTCCCGGGCCATCTTCCTCTTCCTCGCGGCCTCCTCCTCCTCCTCCTCCATGCGCCCAGGGCTCGGCAATGGGAAATCCTGCTCTGGGGGAAAACAAGGCCGCAGCGCCTTGGCTTTGATGCTCCCGCTGCCCGAGCCCAGCTCGAGCAGTCCCCGGCCCTTTCAGCCTCGGCGGGGCCCGGACCCCGCTCATCTCCAGCCTCCCCCACCCCTCCAGGCTGCCGGGGGTCCCCCGGCTCCGGGATCGCCCCCCCGCCGCTCTCCCCGCTCCGGGGCTCCCGCCTTCCCCCCCGCCTCTGCCGGGGATCCCCAAAACCGGGATCGCCCCAAGAGCCCCCCTCCCGCCGGGGGCATTTGCGGCTCGCCTTTGGGCTCCTGCCAGCTCCAAACATCGCCGGCCCCGCAAAAAACCCTCCCGGAGAGCCCCCATGCATTTGGGCCGAGCTCCCCCTCCCCGCTCACCTCGGGATGCGGCGGGGGCGATGCTGCCGGAGCCGGGGCAGCTGCGGCCTCAGCGGGCGGCCGGGACAACCGCGTGCTTCTGCTGCTGCTCCTCCTCTTCCTCCTGCTCCTTTGCCTGCTCTTCCTCTTCCTCCCGCTGCTCCTCCGCTCCCGCCCCGGCCCGGGCAGGTTCCGACACCCCAAAGCAGCTGCGCTGTGCCCTGGGGGGTTCCCAAAGCGGCCCCGCCCCGCGCGGCACCGGCAGCGATACTGGGAGCACCGGGAGCGATACTGGGAGCAGCGGGAGCGATACTGGGAGCGATACTGGGAGCAGTAGGAGCGATACTGGGAGCAGTGGGAGCGATACTGGAAGCCGCGGGAGCGATACTGGCAGTACCAGGAGCGATACTGGGAGCACCGGGAGCGGTACCGGTATCACTGGGAGCGATACTGGGAGCACCGGGAGCGGTACCGGTAGCACTGGGAGCGATACTGGGAGCAGCGGGAGCGATACTGGGAGCACCGGGAGCGGTACCGGTAGCACTGGGAGCGATACTGGGAGCAGCGGGAGCGATACTGGGAGCACCGGGAAGGAATTGGGAGCGCGATCCCTCCCAGTGCGGCTCTTACTGGGAGCACTGGGAGGGAACTGGGAGGAAACGCGGACCGGAGGCGGCTGCGGCCGGTGCTGGGAATGGAAAATGGGAACGGGGCAGGGAATGCCAATGGCACCAGGAATATGGGAACGGCACGGACAATGGCAATGACACCGGGAATGGGATCCGGACCGGGATGGATGCAGGACGGGACTGGAGGAACACACATAAATGGGGGGGAGGAGTGACAGCGGGGAGAGGGGATCTGGGACAGGGGACACCGGGAACAGGAACGGGGGACATGGATGTTGTGGTGGCTAAGATGAGCTTAGCAGCTGCAGCTTTCTCTAGGAGCTGTGCTGGGGCTCCTTAGGGCACGCAGCCATTCTGCCCTCCCGCAGTCCATTCCGGACTGCCCCGCAGCCTTGCTCCCTTAGCTGTCAGCCTCACAACACAGCGATAGCGAAGGAGGTACAGAAGGGACTCTCATGGCGGCCCCGCATGGTTTTATTGAAGCATCTTGTCCAGCCAGTTCCCAGGGGCAAAGAGAGACCACGAGGCCAAGGAGCAGGGGCTTTTTCCCCGGGACTCAGGGGCAGTACAAGGTTGGAGGTGGGCAACAGGAACCAAGAGGAAGAGCCTGAGGAAGTGGCCAGGGCTAGGGACAAGGGAAAGGTGAGGGAACAGTATAAACCAAACCCCACATGCCCCCCGTTTTAAATTACATTGAAAAAGGAAGGGCATGATTTTTGCACAACAGAAAAAAGGGTGAAACAATGGAAAATATTTAAATTTAAAATGTCGAGGCTGCTGGTTGTTGTTGAAGATGTAGCTTCTGCTGGGATGGCCTCTTCTTCTTTGGTGCTTGCTTCACTTCTGTTCCATGCAGACGCCAAAGGGCGAGGGGGGCTGTGAAAAACGAGGTTCAATCTCCTGTTAGGAATTAAATGTTTAATAAAGGACAAGAAAGGACAAAGATAATAAAGTAAACATTCACAGCGCTGGGTGCTTTGGCGCTCAGCCAAGAGCACACCTGCTACTTCGGAGATCCCCTTTACATACACATCAGTCTATCACATATTCATAAACAATTATGCATATTCAAACTTGTCGCAGTTTCGGACATGAACATGCGGACTCAGCAGGCTAGGCAGCAGGTCACATCACCGGGCAGAGCGAAAGGGGGCCGCCTGCCTTTATTATCCACTTTTATACCTTTTCTAAGACAATCATACATTGGTGGATGAGGTTAACACCTCTAGCATTTTACAGGATAGGAATACAGTCTATCACCTTTCTCCGCCTTGGAGGAAGGTATGAACACTATCAAAAAGTTCTGTAAACATTCTTAGCCGGTTAGGAAAACAAGAGCTATGTTTATAGAAAGTGCATGGGAACTTCTACTACAAAAGTAAAAACATGGAGCACTGTGAAAACCAGGGCGACATCTCACCCTTTTTACCTTTAAAAAAGAAAAAGAAAAAAGAAAAATGAACCATGTTCAATTTCTGCTTGTGGAAGGACCATCGGAGTGAACACTCACATCGTCTGCATCTGAGCTATCACTCGATGTTCCACCCACTTGATCACTTTCATTCTGGTACCTGCCACTCAGATCCATCCCTCCAAGTAACAATGGCCTTCCCGGTTCTGCCTGAACCGTCAGTAAAGACAGTGGGTCCGTGCACGGGCTCCTGACTGTGTTTGGGTCTCAGAGAAATCTCTGTGAGTTTCGCCACTTGCAGCAACCTGTGGCTAGGCAGATGATATGCAATCTGCCCTGAAAAATTCTCTAGAGCACTTTGCAGCGAAACGCTGTTCGCAAAGCTCCAGTCAAAGTCCTCCCGCTGTACCGGCAGTACAATCTGTGCGGGGTCTGCACCCATCAATTGCAAACACAGTTGCCGGCATTTGACTATCAAGCGAGCGATCAGCTCAAACAATGCAGTTGCCGTCTTCTGCAGCTGATGGGGCAAGAAGACCCATTCCAGGACGTGCAAAGGATCGGACCATTCGTCACTCCATTGGCCAATGATACCTGTGGGATGCAAATCTGGTGTGGTAATGAAAACAGTGACATCAACGGAGGGATCAATGTTATAGACCTGTCGAGCAGAAACAGCTCGCTGCACCTCCTCCAGCACCTGACGTGCCTCCGGGGTCAATGTGCGAGGTGACTTCAAATCAGGGTCTCCCTTCAACAAATCAAATAAAGGAGACAACTGCGCCGTGGTCAGTCCCAAATACGGACGTAACCAAGCAATGACACCCACCAATTTCCGGGCATCATTCAGCGTCTTCACTGATTGCACAAATTGCACCTCTTGGTGTTGAACTGTATGTTCCAAAATTTTGACCCCCAAATAGTTCCAAGGAGGTTGTTGCCACATACATCTGGCATATGGCCAGTGAATTCCGCATCCCTTGGGGAAGCGTCCTCCATTGATATCTCTGTGTCGGTCCAGCATTGTTAATTGCTGGCACTGTGAAAACAACATCAGAGGCGTAAGACACCGCACCTTTCACTGCAGTGGCCTCTAGTAAAATCCGTCCCAATGTGCACCCCCCATGCAGCCAGAACATCCCTCCCCCAGAGGTTTGTAACAGTCCCAGTAGCATGAGGCCTAATCACGGCCGTCTGTCCCTCTGAGTTCGTGATCATCACAGGCTTCTGGCTCACGTAGCAGCGCTTCGTCCTGCAGCACTGTCGAGAAGCCCACGGAGAGGTATCTGGCAGCGTAGCATCAGTGATGGACAGGGTGCACCGCATCACAGGACGTGTTCTGGTCAAGACAGCAGTCCAATGAACCTGAGGGGGTCCAGTGGAACCCAAAGCAGCCATCTTCTCGTGACCTCGATTCTGTCCTGAGAGCAGAGGACTCAAAAGGAACAAGTTGAGCAGTGCGAGTCTTTACAGGAATTGTAACCAGGGGGTGGGGGGGTGGGTGTGAAAAGATATGATATCATGAACGGTGGCACCAGACCTGCCCAGGAGGAAAACATTCAGGCCACCGCCCAAGGGACCAAAAGCATCCAGGGGGACCTTGTGCACTCTGCAAGAGTCTAAGACGACCGTCTCTGCTGTGCAGACAAGGCCGACCAGTAACAGAAACTGCAGCTTTGCAGTGCCTGGCAATATGATTGGGCCCCCCACATCGAAAGCAGAAACACGAGACAGCCGTGCCTTTCTGCACCTGTCTTCCTGGTTTCCTGCTAGCCTGCCCCCACTGCCTGCCCCGCAGAACAGGAGAATGTTTAGGCAGTGCCTCAGGTTTTGCTTTCACATCACCCCAGAACCTCGCCTTTTCACGAGGGCGAACCGTCGCTTTACACTGGGGAATATTGCAAAGGCTGCTAGAAGCAGGCTTGCTATCAGGATCAGCAGCCTTAGCGGTTTTTGCACGTTTCGAACGTCTCACGGACGATACCGGTGAGACTGAGCTGGCGCTATCGGAGAAATCACAATACGAATCCCCCGTGGCTCCGGGCTCTGCGGCCGCAGCCGCAGCACGGACCTGGGCTCGGCGGCGCTTCCCCCCCCGCTCCCGCGCGGGGAGGGGCCGAGCCGCCCGGAGCTGCCGCTCCCGCGGCGCCGCGGCGCTGCCCTGTTGCGCAACCAAAGCCACCGCGGGCTCCAGGCGCGCCCCCGCGAGCCGCTCAGACCGGGGGGGGACGAAACTGCGCTCAGCAGGGTCCCGCCGCCAGCGCGGTGACCGAGCGCAGGCCGCGCGGGCCCGGGGCAAGGGCGGCATCCCCCCCGCTGCCCGGAGCCGGACTCGCCGGAGCTTCAGCGCCCCCGGGCCAGCACCCGGCATCGGAGCCCGCGTCCCCAGCAGGCTCGGGCCGTGCCCCCCCCGAGCCACTCAGCGCAGGGAAGGCGCGGAGAGGGGGGCGCGTCTCGCTGCCCTGCCTCTCCCGCCGCGCGGGGGGGGGCGAAGCCCCCAGCGCCTTTCCAGAACGGAGCCGGGGCGGGGAGACCGACCACGCCATCCCCCCCGAGCGGCGCCGGGGGGCCGAAACGCACTGCACCCCCCGCCCAGAGCCGTGGTGGGGTGGGCGGGGGGGATCAGACGCTGTTTGCCTGCCCTGTTCTCTGTCCCGCTCTAACTCGGGTGGCTCAGAGAGCGTCCTGACAGGGGTAATACCGCCTGGAGAATCCTTCTGGGCTTGAACCGCAGCATTCACCCGTCTCCAGGACAGTAATAACTTAACCACATCTCTGTCATCAGCCTCTGCGAAAACGGAAAACAAGGCTCTCCCAATTGACAGCCATTTGAATTTATCAAGAATATAACAGTCTTCTGGGAAAAATCCATTATCTTTGGCCCAAAAATATAAATTTTGTAAGTCTACCTTGCGAATAGCCATGTTCTCGCCTTCTAAACACATATCGAGAACCACTAACGCCTTAGAGTCATAAAAGGATCTCTCCCTAGAGACGCCCATATTTTCTAAAAAAAATTTTTACCTGCTATTTTTACCTATACCTGCAGTTCCCCGTACGGGCCACCAGGTGTCGCAGTTTCGGACACGAACATGCGGACTCAGCAGGCTAGGCAGCAGGTCACATCACCGGGCAGAGCGAAAGGGGGCCGCCTGCCTTTATTATCCACTTTTATACCTTTTCTAAGACAATCATACATTGGTGGATGAGGTTAACACCTCTAGCATTTTACAGGATAGGAATACAGTCTATCACCTTTCTCCGCCTTGGAGGAAGGTATGAACACTATCAAAAAGTTCTGTAAACATTCTTAGCCGGTTAGGAAAACAAGAGCTATGTTTATAGAAAGTGCATGGGAACTTCTACTACAAAAGTAAAAACATGGAGCACTGTGAAAACCAGGGCGACACAAACTTTTCTTCAAACTAGTTTGCATGTTCCAGGAACTGTTTAGCCTGGCTCCTCCTTGGGTTCGCCTTTTTAGAGCATGTGCATTTCCTGGCTGTGGTTTCAGTCCGTTTTTATTATCACCTCCAGAGTGGGCTTTGGTCCGTGGTCTCTGCCGATGGTGGTTGCCCATAGTTGGCCTGTCAGTAGCAGGGGTCCTCAACACACGTTGGTTGGCTGTTATCCAACGAAGCAGACAGCTCACAGGCATAGCTATTTTACTATTATGTTGAAACTTTAGGGTAAAATGACAGAAATAAAGACATCAGTTATTGTTAAAAAAAAAAAGAAACTACATCTTCATAACAAAGCGACATTATACATATAGTGTATATCTATTTATAAAGCTATTCTTATAGTATCTATTACAAGAGCTACTTATGAGCTCACTCATCTTACCATTTGCAGAAAGCCAATATTAGAGCATCTATCTATCACAGGGGCTGCAGCTGTGTGTTCATCGTCCGGCGCGGCCCTGAGGCTGCCGCTGCTCCCCGCGAGCCCACGGAGCCCTGACCCGGCTGCGCCCCGCGCTGCCTCGGGGCCAGGAGTCCAGTGTGGAACGCGGCTCTGCTGGGACACTGGGGGTGTCGCGCCGGGATGGGGAACCGGTGCCGGGGGAAGGGGCACCGTGGGCACACGCAGAGCAGCTCGAGGGGAGGAAGGAGGGGCTGAGGGAAGGACAGTGACCGACGCAGGAGCGGGGTTAAGGAGGGGCCGGGGTTCTCGCGGCGCGGGAAATTCGGGGTACAAGAAGAAGGCAGCGTGGCGCGGGTTGCCACGTGCTGCCACCATCTTGGCTGTTACTTGGAGCTGACACGGCGGGAGTTTTGGAGGTTGGGATAAGGGTTTGGGGAGAGCTCCCGGGCCGGGGTGATCAGTCCCAGCTTGGTGAGGGGACAGGGGAGACACGGAAGGGTCAGAACATTTTCTGATCTCTCCTGAGGGACGGAGGGGGAGGACTGGAGGTTTCTGTTTCCAGATGAATGAGTGAAACAAAACTGAGATTAGTTCCTTCTATCTCTCGCGCATAAGGGCCCCCCCCGCCCACGCACGGCTGACCTTAAAACTCCCAAAACCGGGGGCACAGAACTTGCATCTTCTCTTGTAAGGGATGGGGTGGTGCTTTTCTTTGCTTGCTTGCTTGCTTGTTTCCTTGCTTCTTTCCTTGCTGGGGCTTCTCATGAGGCGTGACCTCCCTCACCCGACAAGAATCCACCCCCAACCCTCCACCCACACTGAGGCAAAAGGATTCAACTAACAACGACCCTCCGAACCAGGCCGGTCTCCGGCTCCCTTCTTGAGCCTTACCAGCAGAGTCTCTGCTCTCGTACCAGGCCGACCAAGCTCCTCGCAGGGCTTTCCAGAACGGAGAGTCTCCTTCAAGCACGCAGTGTGGTCCATCACTGTTCGAGCCGACCCCTTTCAACAGCGCGACTGCTCTCAAGGGGCTACCGGCCGTCCCTTCCGTCGTCTCGCTGAAATGCGAGCCTGGCGTCGGGGAAACGGGTTCCCAAAGGCGACTCGTCCCCCGCAGCAGCGGCTGAGGGGTGCGCTCTCTAGGGCTTCTCTCGGATGCCTCCCCTTGGGACGCCATTTGTTGTGGTGGCTAAGATGAGCTTAGCAGCTGCAGCTTTCTCTAGGAGCTCTGCTGGGGCTCCTTAGGGCACACAGCCATTCTGCCCTCCCGTAGTCCATTCCGGACTGCCCCGCAGCCTTGCTCCCTTAGCTGTCAGCCTCACAACACAGGGATAGAGAAGGAGGTAGAGAAGGGACTCTCATGGCGGACCCGCATGGTATTATTGAAGCATCTTGTCCAGCCAGTTCCCAGGGGCAAAGAGAGGCCAAGGAGCAGGGGCTTTTTCCCCGGGACTCAGGGGTGGTACCAGGGCGGAGGTGGGCTACAGGAACCAAGAGGAAGAGCCCAAGGAAATGGCCAGGGCTAGGGAAAAGGGAGAGGTGGGAGAACAGTATAAACTGAACCCCACACATGGGGATAGGTGCAGGGCAGGGGGTCCTTGATCCGCTGCCCCTGAACCTCCGCCAGGGTCTCCCAGTGCAGCCGGAGCCGCTCGGCCCGGGCTCCCCAAAGCCCCGAGCAACCCCCATGTCCCTCCCAGGAACCCTCAACTCCCTCAAAGCCAGCAGCCCCCACATCCCCAGGAAGATCCCCCCATGACCCCATCCACGTCTTAGTTCAACAGCTTTATTATTACCCCGGCTTTGGGTGTTTGGAAAGGACAGAGAGAAACGAAAAGAAAATCAAGGCCACGGGGAGCCAGGAAGAGGCGGAGCCCCCCAGCCTGGTGTCTTCCCAACACGGATCAGCGGCACCACGGATCTCCGGGGCTCTGCCCAACGGGGGTCACTGGGGATCATCCAAGCCGATCCTCCCACGGGGGATGGGGGTGGAGCAGCGCACGAAGCTCTTCCCGCACTCGGGGCACTCGCAGGGCTTCCGTTAGCGGTGACTCCGTTGGTGTTTGGTCAAGTGAGAGCTCTGTGAGAACCTCTTCCCACACATGGGACACTCGTAGGGCCTCTCCCCGGTGTGCGTCCGCTGGTGTCTGAGGAGAGTGGAGCTGGTCTGAAACCTCTTCCCACACTCGGGACACTCGTAGGACCTCTCCCCAGTGTGGATGCGCAGGTGCACGAGGAGATCGGAACTGCTCCTACACCCCTTCCCACACTCCCCACACTCGTAGGGCCTCTCCTCGGTGTGGATGCGCCAGTGCTCGAGGAGATGGGAGCTGGTCTGAAACCTCTTCCCACACTGCCCGCACTGATAGGGCCTCTCCCCGGTGTGGATGCGCCGGTGCCTGACGAGGGTGCAGTTGTACCTGAAGCCCTTTCCGCAGTCGGGGCAGCGGAAGGGCCTCTCATCCGTGTGAACGCGCTGGTGCTGGAGGAGAACGGAGCTGGTCTGAAACCTCTTCCCACACTCCCCACACTCGTAGGGCCTCTCCCCGCTGTGGAAGCGCCGGTGCCTGACGAGGTGGGAATTGTTCTTGAAGCCCTTCCCACAGTCGGGGCAGCAGAAGGGCCTCTCATCCGTGTGAATGAGCTGGTGCTGGAGGAGATGGGAGCTGGTCCGACACCTCTTCCCACACTCCCCACACTCGTACGGCCTGTCATCTGTGTGAACACGCTGGTGCTTGAGGAGATCAGAGCTGGTCTGACACCTCTTCCCACACTCCCAACACTCGTAGGGCCTCTCCCCTGTGTGCGTCCGCTGGTGCACGAGGAGATCGGAGGTGCTCAGACACCTCTTCCCACACTCCCCACACTCATACGGCCTCTCCCCGGTGTGGATGCGCCGGTGCCTCACGAGGGTGGAGTTGTGCTTGAAGCCCTTCCCACAGTCGGGGCAGCGGAAGGGCCTCTCATCCGTGTGAATGCGCTGGTGCCTGAGGAGATCGGAGCTGGACTGAAACCCTTTCCCACATTTGGGACACTCGTAGGGCCTCTCCCCGGTGTGGATCCTCTGGTGGACCATCAGGATGGAGCTAACTCTGAAGCTCTTCCCACACTCCCCACACTCGTAGGGCCATTCCCTCGTGTGGATTTTCCTGTGCTGGTTCAGACTGGACCTGTGGCTGAAGCTCTTCCCACATTCCGAGCACTTGTGGGGCTTCTCCCCATCGTGAAGCTGCTCATGGACCCCCAGCTCCGAGCTCCGGCCGCATCTCCGGCCGCCTTCCCGGCCCAGTGAGGGCCCTTCCTCCTTGGAGCTCCTTGGGCTGCCTTTGCAGCCCCTCCTCGTGCGGGATCTCCGGGCCTTTTCCTCCCCGTTGCATTCCTGCGCCGTGGAGCCGCTCAGAACGGCCTCTGCCACCGGGTTCTGCCGCGGGGATTTGTCCTCCCTGGGCTCCGTGCTCAGCTCCTTGTCTGGGGCAGGAAGGACAAGGAGAGGATGGCATTTGCCTCCGTGCCACAGCCAAGGGCAAGGAGATCCCCCCAGTCCGGCCCCGGCAGGACGGCGTCGGCAGCGGGCTTGTCCTGCAGCCGGGGGCGATGCTGGGCTGGGACACGGAGCACGACACAGGGGAAAGGGCTGCTGACTTCCTGCTCACCTGCCTGCGGCTCCCGGGCCATCTTCCTCTTCCTCGCGGCCTCCTCCTCCTCGTCCTCCATCCGCCCAGGGCTCGGCAATGGGAAATCCTGCTCTGGGGGAAAACAAGGCCGCAGCGCCTTGGCTTTGATGCTCCCGCTGCCCGAGCCCAGCTCGAGCAGTCGCCGGCCCTTTCAGCCTCGGCGGGGCCCGGACCCCGCTCATTTCCAGCCTCCTCCACCCCTCCAGGCTGCCGGGGGTCCCCCGGCTCCGGGATCGCCCCCCGCCGCTCTCCCCGCTCCGGGGCTCCCGCCTTCCCCCCCGCCCCTGCCGGGGATCCCCAAAACCGAGATCGCCCCAAGAGCCCCCCTCCCGCCGGGGGCATTTGCGGCTCGCCTTTGGGCTCCTGCCAGCTCCAAACATCGCCGGCCCCACAAAAAACCCTCCCGGAGAGCCCCCATGCATTTGGGCCGAGCTCCCCCTCCCCGCTCACCTCGGGATGCGGCGGGGGCGATGCTGCCGGAGCCGGGGCACCTGCGGCCTCAGCGGGCGGCCGGGGGAACCGCGTGCTTCTGCTGCTGCTCCTCCTCTTCCTCCTGCTCCTTTGCCTGCTCCTCCTCTTCCTGCCGCTGCTCCTCCGCTCCCGCCCCGGCCCGGGCAGGTTCCGACACCCCAAAGCAGCCGCGCTGTGTCCTGGGGGGTTCCCAAAGCGGCCCCACCCCGCGCGGCACCGGCAGCGATACTGGGAGCAATACTGGGAGCACAGGGAGCGATACTGAGAGCGATACTGGGAGCACAGGGAGCGATACTGGGAGCAGCGGGAGCGACACTGGGAGCAGCGGGAGCGATACTGGGAGGAGTAGGAGCGATACTGGGAGCAATACTGGGAGCATTGGGAGCGATACTGGGAGCACTGGGAGCGACACTGGGAGCAGCGGGAGCGATACTGGGAGCAGCGGGAAGGAATTGGGAGCGCGATCCCTCCCAGTACGGCTCTTACTGGGAGCACTGGGAGGGAACTGGGAGGAAACGGGGACCCGAGACGGCTGAGGCCGGTGCTGGGCGTGGTCAACGGGAGGGCGGGGTTATGTAAATCAGGGAGGAGACGCGCGCTGTGATTGATGGGCGTGGTTGTGCAAAATAGTCAGGGGTTGTCCCCTGGTTTGTTGTTCTTGTGGGCAGAGTTATGCAAATAAAATGGTCGGACCGCGTTTATTCGTTGGAGTTGGTGTCCGGTGTCCGGTCCCGGAGCTCGGAGCCCGGTCCGGGGGATGTCCGGTGTCCGGTCCCGGAGCTCGGAGCTCGCTCTTGCCGCTCGGGGAAGGGAAGTTTTGGGGTCCCCGGAGTCCCCTGGGGTGGGGAGAGGGCGGATTTAGTGTCCCCAGAAGAGGGGCCCGCCCCCATGAGTTCCCCCCACACTTTGTGGTGTCCCCAAGAATGTCCCCAGATCTCCCCCCATCCCGGGGGCGGCTGACCCCGGTCCTTATTCCGGTCCCGATCCCGATCCTGACCCCGAGCCCAATCGCGGTCCCGATCCCAATCCCGGTGGCGCCTGACCCTGATCCTGTCT
This sequence comes from Monarcha castaneiventris obscurior, assembly GCA_026261815.1. Lineage (NCBI taxonomy): Eukaryota > Metazoa > Chordata > Aves > Passeriformes > Monarchidae > Monarcha > Monarcha castaneiventris. The sequence goes on along the minus strand of JAMPIT010000594.1, from coordinate 85,923 downwards.
CCGAACCCAAATCCCGCTCCCAGTCCCGATCCCGGGGGTGGCTGACCCTGATCCCGACTCCGATCCTAATCCCGACCCTGTCCCGGTCCCGACCCCGATCCCGATGCCGGCGGTGGCTGACCCTGATCCCGGACCCCGATCCCGACTCCGATCCCGGTCCCGGTCCCGACCCCTACCTCGATCCCGATTCCGGGAGTGTCTGACCCCAATCCCGACCCCGATCCTAATCCCGATCCCGACCCGGTCCCAGTCACGGTGCCGGGAGTGGCTGATCCCGACCCCGAGCCCGAGGGTGGCTGACCCCGACTCTGACCCCGATCCTGACCCCGATCCCGGTGGCGGGGGTGGCTGGCCCCGATCCCGACCCCGATCCTAATCCCGGTCCCGGTGCCACGTGAGCGCTGATCCCGTTAAGAGCCTTTGCTCAGGAGGGTGACAGCCATGGCCGCCCCCCCGGCACGCGCGGTCCTTGTCACCGGCTGCTCCTCGGGCATCGGCCTGGCCATGGCCGTGCGGCTCGCGTGGGACCCCCGGCGCTGCTACCTGGGTGAGGGGGGGTCCCTCAAGTGTCCCTAAGGGGGGAAGGGACACCCCGGGACTGTCCCCAAATGTCCCAAGGCAGGAGGGTGAGGGGGGATCCCCGAAGGTCCCCAAGGCAGGAGGGGGCACCCCGGGATTGTCCCCAAGGCGGGAGGGTGAGGGGGGTGTCCCCAAAGTATCGCCAAAGTGGGAAGGGACCCCCCGGGAGTGTCACCAAATGTCCCCAAGGCAGGAGGGGACACCCCGGGATTGTCCCCGACACGGGAGGGGTCCCCGATGGGATTTTGGGATCCCTGACGGGTTTCTGGAGTTTTTTGCATTCCGTCCCTGTCGGGTTTTTGGGGTCCCTGACGGGTTTTTGGGATCCCTGTGGGGATTTTGGATTTTTTGAGATTCCTCTCGGGTTTTTGGGATTCCTGTCGGGTTTTTGAGGTCCCTGACGGGTTTTCGGGCCCCCAGTCCTGGCCACCATGCGGGACCTGTCGCGGCGGGTTTGGGGTCGTGGTCCTGATGGGGTTTTTGGGATCCCTGTGGTGATTTTGGGATCCCTGTTGGGTTTTTGGGGTCCCTGACAGGTTTTTGGGATCCCTGTCGGGATTTTGGGCTCCCTGATGGGATTTTGGGACCCCTGACGGGTTTTTGGAGTTTTTTGCATCCCGTCCCTGACAGGTTTTTGGGATCCCTGTCGGGATTTTGGGATCCCTGTGGGGATTTTGGATTTTTTGGGATTCCTGTTGGGATTTTGGGATTCCTGTGGGGTTTTGGGCTTTTTGGGATTCCTGACGGGTTTTCGGGCCCCCAGTCCTGGCCACCATGCGGGACCTGCCGCGGCGGGTGCCGCTGGAGGCGGCGGCCGGGGCTACCCTCGGGGACACCCTGCACATCCTCCGGCTCGATGTCACCAGCGACCGCTCCGTGGCCGAGTGCCTGGGGGAGGTCCCGGGGGGCCGCGTGGACGTCGTGGGTGAGGAGTTTGGGGGGATTTGGGGAGGTTTTGGGGGGGGTTGGGGGGTTTTGGGGGGGTTTTGGGGGATTTTTGGGGCGTTTCTGGGGCAGGTTCGGGGCCGTTTCAGGAGCGATTGGGGGGCATTTTGGGGTTGTTTTTAGCGTGTTTTTGGGGTGGTTTGAGGCATTTTGGGGTTGTTTTTAGGGTGGTTCGGGGGGATTTGGAGGGGTTTGGGGAGGTTTGGGGGGGTTTGGGGGATTTTTGGGGCGCTTCTGGGGCGTTTCTGGGGCAGGTTCGGGGCCGTTTCGGGAGCGATTGAGGGGATTTTGGGGTGGTTTGGGGCATTTTGGAGTTGTTTTTGGGGTGGTTTGGGGGTGTTTGGGGGCGTTTTGGGGGTTTTGAGGGATTTTTGGGGCGTTTCTGGGGCAGGTTCGGGGCCGTTTCGGGAGCGATTGGGGGTATTTGGTGATGGTTTGGGGGGATTTGGAAGTGCTTGGGGAGTTTTGAGGGGTTTGGAGGAGCTTGGGGGTGTTTTGGGGGATTTTTGGGGTGTTTCTGGGGCAGGTCCGGGGCCGTTTCGGGGGGTTTTGGGAGATTTGGGGGCGGGTTCGGGAGGTTTTGGGGGATTTTGGGGTTGTTTTCAGGGTGGTTTGGGGGGGGTTGGAGGGGCTTGGGGGGGTCTGGGGGTGTTTGGGGGGGTTTTGGGGGGGTTTTGGGGGGAGGTCGGGGTTTTTGGGGGATTTTTGGGGTGCTTCTGGGGCAGATTCGAGGCCGTTTCCAGGGCGGTTTTGGAAGAGATTGGGGGGATTTGGGGGTGGTTTTGGGGTGGTTTGGGGGATTTTGGGGTTGTTTTTAGGGTGGTTCGGGAGGGTTTGGAGGGGCTTGGGGGGTTTGGGGGCATTTTGGGGGTTTGGGGGGGTTTTGGGGGGTTTGGGGCCATTTTGGGGCAGGCTTGGGGGCGTTTTGGGGCATTTTGGGGTGGTTTGGGGGGGCTTTGAGGCTTTATGGGATGGGTTTGGGTGGTTTTGGGGTGGGTTTGGGGTGGTTTGGGGGGATTTTGGGGCGGCTTTGGGGGATTTTGGGGTTCTTCAGTGAACAACGCGGGGCTGGAAATTATGGGGTGTCCCCGAGGTGAATTTTGGGGTTGATTTTGTGGGGTTTCGGAGCGGATTTGGTGGGGTTTTGTGGGATTTGGTGGGGTTTTGTGGGATTCGCGTTCTCTCCAAGCCCCATAAGCGGATTTTGGGGGGGATTCGGGGTTTTTTTTGGGGGTTCCCCCACTGAACAACACGGGGGTGGGGTGGAAATTTTGGGGTGTCCCCGAGGTGAATTTTGGGCTGATTCTGTGGGGTTTCAGAGCAGATTTGGTGGGGTTTTGTGGAATTTGGTGGGGTTTTGTGGGATTCACGTTCTCTCCAAGCCCCATAAGCGGATTTTGGGGGGGATTTGGGGTTTTTTTGGGGTTCCTCAGTGAACAACGCGGGGCTGGAAATTTTAGGGTGTCCTCGAGGTGAATTTTGGGCTGATTCTGTGGGGTTTCGGGGCAGATTTTGTGGGGTTTTGTGGGATTTAGTGGGGTTTTGTAGGATTCTCGTTCTCTCTGAGCCCCATAAGTGGATTTTGATGGGGATTTGGGGTTTTTTGGGGGGTTCCTCAGTGAACAACGCGGGCGTGGGGCTGGTGGGGCCCCTGGAGAGCGCCACGGGGCCGCAGGTGCAGCAAGTGTTCGACACCAACGTTTTTGGGGTGCTGCGCCTGGCCCAGGCCCTGCTGCCCCAAATGCAGCAGCGCCGCAGCGGCCACATCGTGGTGGTCAGCAGCGTCATGGGGCTGCAGGGTGAGACCCCGAAATGCCCCCCGAGCACCCCAAAATATCCCCAGGGAAACCCAAAATGTCCCCAGGGCACCCAAAAATATTCCCAGAGACCCAAAAAACCCGACCCCGCTACCCCAAAATATCCCCTGGGACTCCAAATATTGCCAGAGACCCAAAAAACCCGACCCCGGTACCCCAAAATATCCCCTGGGACTCAAAATCGCAACCCTAGGACCCCAAAATATCCCCAGAGACCCCAAATTCCAACCCCGGGACCCCAAAATATCCCCAGAGACCAAAAAAACCCGACCCTGGTACCCCACAGTATCCCTGGCACCCTAAAATATCCCCCGGGACTCAAAATCCCAACCTCGGGACCCCAAAATATCCCCAGAGACCCCAAAATATCCCCTGGGAACCCTAAAATATCCCCAGAGACCCAAAAATCCCAACCCTGGGACCCAAGAATCCTCACCCCGGGCACCCCAAAACATCCCCCGGGCACCCCAAAACATCCCCAGGGCACCCAAAATATCCCCAGGGAACCAAAAATATCCCCGGAGACCCCAAAAACCGAACCCTGGTACCCCAAAATATCCCCAGGGAACCCCAAAATATCCCCAGGGACTCCAAATATTCCCAGAGACCCCAAAATCCCGACCCCGGTACCCCAAAATATCCCCTGGGACTCAAAATCGCAACCCCAGGACCCCAAAATCCCAGCCCCGGGACCCCAAAACATCCCCAGGGACCCAAAAATATCCCCCGAGACCCCAAAATATCCCCAGAGACCCCAAATTCCAACCCCAGTACCCCAAAATATCCCAAGAGACCCAAAAATCCCAACCCCAGAACCCCAAAATATCCCCAGGGACTCCCAGAATATCCCCAGAGACCCCAAAATATCCCCAGAGACCCCAAAAATCCCAACCCCAGAACCCCAAATCCTCCCCAGGGACCCCCGAGTCCTTCCCGGGATCCCCAAAATCCTGCCGGAGACCCCAAATCCTCCCAAAAACTCCTCAGGAACCCCCCCAAACCCTCCCCAGATCCCAAATTTTGGGGAGCTCGAGACCCCAAACCCCCCCCCCAAACTTTTGGGGCGCCCCCGACCCCCCCAGGGGTGAATTTTAAGCCCCTCCCGGCCCCAAAATATTTCCTAAAACCCCCCCTGGGAGCCCCCAAACCCTTCCCGGATCCCAAATTTTGGGGGGTTCGAGACCCCAAACCCTTCCCCAAACCCCCCAAAAATTTTGGGGCGCCCCCGACCCCCCCAGGGGTGAATTTTAAGCCCCTCCCGACCCCAAAACGGCTCCTAAAAACCCCCTGGGAGACCCCAAATCCTTCCCAGATCCCAAATTTTGGGGGGCTCCAGACCCCAAACCCTTCCCAGATCCCAAATTTTGGGGGGCCCCAGACCCCAAACCCTTCCCCGAACCCCCCAAAAAATTTTGGGGCACCCCCCGACCCCCCCAGGGGTGAATTTTAAGCTCCTCCCGGCCCCAAAACGGTTCCTAAAAATCCCCCGGGAGCCCCCAAACCGCTCTCGGATCCCAAATTTTGGGGGGCTCCAGACCCCAAACCCCTCCCCAAACCCCCCAAAATTTTTGGGGCTCCCCCCGACCCCCCCGTGCCCCCCCAGGGGTGATTTTCAATGACATCTATGCTGCCTCCAAGTTCGCCATGGAAGGGCTTTGTGAGAGCCTGGCGGTGCAGCTGCTGCAGTTCAACATCTTGTGAGTGCCCAAAAACCCCCAAAATCACCCCAAAATCCCCCAAATCCCCTGAATCCCAGCAGTTCCCCAATCCCCCCCCAAAAAATCCCCGAAATCCCCTCCAAAACCACCCCAGAAATGTTAAAAATCTCCCTGAAACACCAAGAGAGGCCAAAAATCTCCTCTGAAAATCCGCTCCAAACATCAAAAAAATCCCAGAAATCCCCCGAAAAAACCCCCAAAAATCCCGAAGTCCCCCAAAATCCCCCCAAAATCCCCAAAAATCCCAAAAAAATCCCAAAAAGACCCCAAATGCCCCTCCAAATCCCCTCCAAATACCAAAAAAATCCCCCCCAAATCTCCTCCCAAAAAAACCCCAAATCCCCCCCAAAATCCCCCAAAACAAAAAAAAAGAAATCCCAACAAAATCCCAAATTCCCCCCAAATCCTCCCAAAATCTCCATGTCCATGGCTGAGCTGGGAGCGTGGGGGGACCCCAAAATCTCCCCAAAAATCCCTCAAAAAACCTTAAAAATCCCCAAAAAATCCCCAAAAATCCCCAAAAAATCCCAAAAAATCCCAAAAAACCCCAAAAAATCCCAAAAACCCCAAAATCCTCGGATTTCCCCCCAAAATCCCGTCGGCAGCGTGTCGCTGATGGAGCCAGGCCCCGCGAACACGGAATTCGAGAGGAAAGTGCTGCAGGAGGTGGAAAAATCCGAATTTCCGGGAACTGACCCCGAAACTCTGCACTATTTCCGGGAAATTTATCTGCCCGTGTCCCGCCAGGTGTTCGACACCTTCGGACAAACCCCCGAGGAGGTGGCGCAGGTGAGAATTTGGGGCATTTTGGGGCTTTTTGGGGATTTTTAGGGATTTTTTCGGATTTTTTTTAGCATTTTTAGTGCAGGAAAGATTCGAGAAAGGAAGGATTCCAGGAAAAATACCAGGAAGCAAGGACTCCAGAAAGGATTCCAGGAAGGATTCCAGAAAGGAAGGAAGGATTCCAGAAAGGAAGGAAGAATTCCAGGAAGGGTTCCAGGAAACATTCTGAGATGCATTCCAGGAAGGATTCCAGGAAGGATTCCGAGAAGGAAGGAAGTATTCCAGGAAGGATTCCAGGAATAATTTCAGGAACAAAGGATTCCAGGAATGATTCCATGAAGGAAGGAAGGATGGAAGGAAGGATTCCAGGAAGGAAGGATTCCAGGAAGGATTCCAGGAAGGAAGGATTACAGAAAGAATTCCAGGAAGGAAACAAGGATTCCAGGAAGGATTCCAGGAAGGATGAATTCCAGGAAGGATTCCAGGAAGGATTCCGAGAAGGAAGGAAGTATTCCAGGAAGGATTCCAGGAACAATTTCAGGAATGAAGGATTCCAGGAATGATTCAATGAAGGAAGGATTCCAGGAAGGAAGGATTCCAGGAAGGATTCCAGGAAGGAAGGATTACAGAAAGAATTCCAGGAAGGAAACAAGGATTCCAGGAAGGATTCCAGGAAGGATGAATTCCAGGAAGGATTCCAGGATACATTCCAGGAATAATTCCAGTACCCTTCCCGCTGGGCTCCGTGGGTCCCGCGTGCCCCCACAGATGCCCGGGCAGGTTCAGGATTACAGTCAGTAGCAAAGAGTTGGGAAGGATATTTGCTCACATTCCGGCAGGAGCATTTATTGCACCTTCACTGTCGAAGGCAGCAGGGGCAAATACCAGAACAATGGCGAGCTCAGGGTTTTTCCCAGGGCCGGGGAAAAAGCGGGATCAGGGAGCGGGGACCAATAGGAGAACTCTGGGGCAGTGACGAGGGGTAGGGGCCGGCAGCCAGCCAGGGAATTAGAGCTGGGGTACATCAGCACAAGCAAGCAGGAGCCCTGGGAGAGGCCCCTTTCCCTCCCTAGAACCGATCAGCCTTTGGCACCAGAGACTGTCTTACCAAGAGCTCTCTCTGTCCCCTGCACCACTGGTCAGTCAGCCACCACAGGATTCCAGGATACATTCCAGGAAGGATTCCAGGATACATTCCAGGAAAGATTCCAGGAAGGAAGGATTCCAGGAAGAATTCCAGGAAGAATTTCGTGAAGGAAGGAAGGATTCCAGGAAGGATTCCAGGAAAAAATCCAGGAAGGAGGGATTCCAGGAAGTATTCCAGGAAGGATTCCAGGAAGCAAGGGTTCCAGGAAGGAAGGTGTACCTGTTCGAAAACAGACCAGTGGGAGGCACCAACTCAGAATAACAATTAATTAGCAAAATTAAAAATAAAGGCAGAAAAGACTGGTTCAAACTAACAGAGTCAGGATACAACCTGACACCCTGTCAGTCAGGGTGGTGGGAGCAGTCCCATAAGATGGTGGCTGCATCCTCCTGAAGTGGTGGATGTGGTTCTGTCAAAGTGGTGATCCTGTAGAAAGGGGCTGCTCTTCCTCAGAAAGTCCCGTGGTGGCTTTGTAGCTCCTGTCCTCTGGGAATGCAGTGGAAAGGGTGTCCGTGGTGTTCGGAATGTCAGATTCTATCCAGGATGGAATGCTTGGTTCCTCCTTCTGGGCGGAGCATCTCACATTGGGATGATGAGACATGAGGCCAGGAGTTGATGGGCTCATTAACAGAAGAGAGTCCAGAGGGAGGAGGCAAGGAAACCCTGCCCCACCTGGTTTCAGCAGCTCATGAGGATGGTGATAGAATACACTGCAACCCAGGACACCGAGCTCTCTGCTGTTGTAGTTCCATGGACAGAGGTTGTTGTCTTTTAGCCCTTCCCATGGCCAGGCCGCTGTTCAGCCATCTCCAGGACAGCAGGGTCCCACCCCACGTCCCTGGGACCTGGGAAGACAAAATCCATCACTCCAAATGTCCCCCCTTGCTCCTTCTTCCCAGGCATTTGGCCCTGGCAGTGGGGTTTGTGCTGGTTGCTGCAGGAAAAAGGACACCCCTGTGACACTGTGGGGCCATTGGAACCAAGGCGCCTTTGTGACACAGCAGGGCCTCGTGGAACCTTGGAGTCCAAAGGTGTGAAACATTCCTTGCAGGATTCTGCCTTGGGGAAGGGGAACCTCCTTGGTGGCAGCTTGGGCTTGGCACACACTTGAGGAGGGTGTCAGTTTTCCTTGGGGAAACTCAGGAGTTTTAGATTGCTTCAAAGAATAAAGAAAAGGGGGGAAAATCCCTCTTTGGCTGAGTGCAGCCAGTTCTCCAAGCACAGCAGGACCCAGGTGAGTGAGGAGAGACAGGATGGGGTTGGGAATGTGGAGCAAAGTTTTCCACACTGGGTCAGACCTCAAGGCACAGCTTCTGTGACCAGGCCAGACCTCCTTAGGAGAGACCCTGGATCAATATCGATCACAGAATGCTACAATCCCCTCTGCTCTAAAGAGAACAGCAATAAAACACACCCCTTAAAATAGGAATGCATGTTTTTTAGAAGCTCTTTGAAATATTTCTCCATAACTGGAGAAGGAAACCTTCCTAATGAACTGCACCAGAACAGAGGGAAATCAAAGCAGAGCCAGGGTTTGTCAGGACTTGCTTGATCCTAATGAGCCCCGTGGTGCATTTGGGGCTGAGCCCTTGAAGCTCAGGGCCTGAGAGGAGATTGCACAAACCTTTCCAGGAGTCAAAGGCAGAGGAAACACCCAAAGTGTCTCGAGGCATTGATGGGTCCCACTGAGGTCCATGCCCAACACAGCCTCCTCATGCAGTCCTTGGAGGAGGGAATCGGAGGCCAAAATTGCACAAAAACCTCTCAGAGACTCAGTGTGGAAAGGAAAATCCAAAGTACCTTCAAAACCTTGAGTATCTCAGAGCATTAATGAGCCCCACTGAGTGTCAATGCAAAGCTCTCAAGGGACTAATTAATGCTGATAATTGGAGGCCATGATTGCACAGACTTTTCATAGAGTCGGTATTGAAAGGGAAACACCAAATACTTTAAAAAAACAGAGGTACCCTGAAGCATTAATGAGCCCCAGTGAGTGTTGTTACTGACAAACAATCTCCAGGGACTCATTAGGGCAGATAATTGGAGGCCAGGATTGCAGGAAGCTCTCAGAGACTCCCAGGCAAAAGCCAAAGCCAAAGTGCTTGGAAAAAGCTGCAGTCCCTGGGAGCATTGAGGAGCCCCCCAGGGCCATTCCTGAGCAAGGCTCCCCAGGGACTCCTTGCAGCAGATCCCTGAGGCCACTGGGATGTGGGGGGGATGCTGAGGGCAGCACAAGGGGGTGACAGTGCCCAGCCTTGCTGGGGCTGTGCCAGGAGGCCCCAGGGCCTCAGGACAAGGTGTCTCCTCACAGCCCTTGCTGGCACAGACGCTGCTGTGCCCCAGGGCACCAAGACTTGGCTTCTCTTTGTCCCCACCTGGCATCCCTGCCTCCAGTTCTCTGCTCTGACTGCAGCCTGGGGACACTTTCTCACTCCTGTCCCTCACTGGGACCCATTAAAACTTCAAGAAACTTTGCAGTTCGATTCTGACTTGAATTCTGGAGAGGTTTCTGCAAGTCCCTGTCAGGGCCTGATGTTCAGGGCCTTAGCAGCAAGGCCCGAGAGGGTCATTAAAGTCCTTGTGCTGTGTCTGTGATGCTGAGCTGGGCCGGGCTCCTGGCACAGAGGCAGCTCCTGGCAAGCAGCAGCACTGCAGAGAGACAGCTCTGGCCAGGAGCAGCTCCTGTGCACAGCCCAGCAGGGCTGGGGCACTGCCTGCAGCCAGCCCGGGCACAGCACAGAGGCACCCAGGCCTTCAGCTCAGCCTGGGCTGGGAGCACAGAGCAGAGCTCACTCCGGGCTCAGCACAGGAGAAATCCTCACAGCGTTGCAAACAGTCATTGTCTGGCTGTGGGAAGAGAAGCTGCAGCTCCTGGAGGCATCTCCTGAAGCTGGCCCATGCCACAGCTTTCAGGAGCTTTCCAGAGGACTCTCAGGGTTGCTGCAGTGTGGGGGATGTGGCCCTAGGGCAGGGCTGGGTTTCCCTGCTGCAGCAGCCCAGGCCCAGCACAAGGCAGCTCCCTGTTGCCAGGCTCTGCTGCAGGGCTGAGCAGCCGGGGCTGCAGCCAGGGGTGCCCAGGGCTGTCCTGCAGAGCAGGGTCCTGCAGCCCAGGGCGCTGTGCTGGCCCAGGGACTCTGCTGCCTGCCAGGGGCAGCTCTCAGCCGGCCCGGGGAGCTGCTGCCAGCGCTGGGGGAGAAGCTGTGGGGGGAAGGAGCCACCCTGAGCAGGGCAGGTGCTGCTGCTGAGAGCTGCTGCCTGGGGCAGGGCTGCTCCCAGCTCCACACCAGCCTGGGCACAGCTCCGGAGGACACTTCCCAAAGAAGGTGAGCCCGGGATTGCTGTAAAGATCAGGAGCTTTCCTGAGCCTGTTTCAATTTCTTGCTTGAAGCAGGGTGGGAAGGCTGGGGGATGAGGGAAGTAGAACAGGAATTGTAATCCCAGAATCCCAGAACATTCTGAGTCTCTGCCCTGCCCTCGCAGGCACAGCACCACAACAACTTCTCTTGTTTCTGCACTCCTCTGATATTGTCACTGTTATCTGGTGCTCTCAGGGAGGTTCTGGGCTCTGCAGCAGCTGAGTCAGGCTCTGCCCTTGGGATTCCTGCCAGGCAGGGCTGTCCATGGGAATGGGGTGTCCAAGCTTCCCTGTGCCCTGTGGGGCTGTGGGCAAAGCAGTCCCTGGAAAGGGGAATGAGCTGAGCCTCCCTCCCTGAGATCCCATCATGGGCACAGCCGGGGCTCTCCTGGCTGTGTCCTCCCAAGCTCTGAGCTGCCCTCCTGGGTGCAAATCTGTGCCAGAGCCTCTCAGAGCGCCCTGAGTGTCCCCCGGGGAAGTGCAGAGATGCCACAGCTGAGGAAATGCTGCTGGGTTTGCCAAGGGCACCGTGAGTGTCCCTGGCAGAAGGGGGGTGCTGAGACCTTGCCCAGAGACCTTTAGAGAGGGTGAGACATTCAGGGATCCCTCTGCTCTGGGCAGGGTCTGGTTTATTCCAGGGTGACCCGGGAGTGGGATTGTGCTCTGATTGCAGCCAAAGGGGCAAGCCCAGGGCAGTTGGGAACGAGCTCATCCAACCCCTCACCTTGCCCTGAGCCACAGGGAATCCATTACCTCTCACCTCTCTCAGTGGCAAACTGGGAGTGCAGCAGAAATGCTGGGGATTTGTCACTTCAGAGAGCCAGGAATGATGTGTGGGTAGGAAAGCAATTCCCTACATCTCCTCCCTGCCATCCCTGTCCTGTAGAGCTGGGAGTGCAGATGGTACCAAGCCTGTCTGCATGAGGAGTGATTCCACTGACAAATCCTGACTATCCAGCCTTGTCCCTCTGCCACACGGCCGCAAACCCAGGGCAGCAGGGCAGGGATGGCTCCTCGAGAGCCCCCACACACAGGCCTGGCTGTTCCTGGCACACTCAGACAGCAGAGCTGGAGCTTAGGCAGGGAGCTGAGTGAAGGTTTTCCCAGTGCAGGAACAAGGGTGGGTGAGTGCCAGCGGGACAGTCTGCAGGGAATGGCCCAGGTTTGGCTCCAAGCAGCCTGTGCTGACTTGTCCCTGTCCTTTCTCCATGACCAGGTGCCCGTGGCCAGAGCCAGCAAATGTCCAACAGCAGCTCCATCAGCCACTTCCTCCTGCTGGCATTGGCAGACACGCGGCAGCTGCAGCTCCTGCACTTCTGCCTCTTGCTGGGCATCTCCCTGGCTGCCCTCCTGGGCAACGGCCTCATCATCAGCGCTGTAGCCTGCGGCCAGCACCTGCACACCCCCATGTTCTTCTTCCTGCTCAACCTGGCCCTCACCGACCTGGGCTGCATCTGCACCACTGTCCCCAAAGCCATGCACAATTCCCTCTGGGGCACCAGGCACATCTCCTACTCAGCATGTGCTGCTCAGCTCTTTTTATTTATGTTCGTCATCTCAGCAGCTGTTTCCCTCCTGACTGTCATGTACTACAACCGCTACGTGTCCATCTGCAAACCCCTGCACTACGGGACCCTCCTGGGCAGCAGAGCTTGTGCCCACATGGCAGCAGCTGCCTGGGCCAGTGCCTTTCTCAACTCTCTCCTACATACAATCAGTACATTTTCCCTGCCCCTGTGCCAGGGCAATGCCCTGGGCCAGTTCTTCTGTGAAATCCCACACATCCTCAAGCTCTCCTGCTCCAAATCCTACCTCAGGGAACTTGGGCTCATTGCTGTTAGTTCCAGTTTATCATTTGGTTGTTTTGTGTTCACTGTTTTCTCCTATGTGCAGATCTTCAGGGTTGTGCTGAGGATCCCCTCTGAGCAGAGACGGCACAAAGCCTTTTCCACGTGCCTCCCTCACCTGGTGGTGATCTCTCTGTTTGTCAGCACTGGAGTGTTTGTCTACCTGAAGCCCCCCTCCATCTCCTCCCCATCCCTGGATCTGGCAGTGTCAGTTCTGTACTCGGTGGTGCCTCCAGCCCTGAACCCCCTCATCTACAGCCTGAGGAACCAGGAACTCAAGGATGCCTTCAGGAAAGCGGTTACTGGATGCTTTTCACAAATTAAAATCTTTCTATTTCCATCTGCAGAGCGTACATGGTGTAACACATCACATGCCCAGCCTGCTCTCTGAAGCTTTTAATAGTGCTGGGAGGGGCAGGACAGGCTTTCCTACTTTTTCCTTGTGCTAATTTTCACACTGAAAATTTAGTCATCATCCCATATTGAATTCACTGTCTACCCCTTTAACTTGACCCTCAGACTGTGTAAATGAGGAATCATGCTCTGTGTGTTTAAATGAAGGAAATGTTCTTGCAGGGATTTATTTGTCCAAAGTCCCCCTCTGTTACCTCTCCTTCAGCTGCAGGGGCAGTGCCTGTGTGCAGAGGCAGAGAGAAAAGGAGTCCCAGCCCAGCAGCACAGCCAGGGAGCAGCAGCACCTGGTCTTTGGAGAGCTGCACTTTTTCCACTCCCACCCTCTCCTTTACTGTCCTTTTGCAGGGCCTGCGGGCTCTGGCAGCTCGGTCACTGTCCTGCTGCGTGTCCGTGCTGTGAGCACAGGCAGGGACAGCCCATGGGCACTGCTGGGACACAGAGGGCTCCAGCACAGCAGCTCCACCAGCAAAAGGCATTTCCTGGGGGCAGGGCAGGAAGGATTAGGTCTTATTTCTTCGTTGCCTCAACAATAGAATCTAACGGTCTCAATGTTTTGCTTGTTCTCCCAGGGCTCAGTGGGATAAGATCAGGGTCCCAGGGTGGCCTTCAGGACTCAGGTCTGGGTCAGGTTTTGCTTGTTGGTGGCCAGTGCCCGTCAGATGGTGAAAGGTCTTTGCTGAACCTTCCTGGGGCCCTCCAGCTTGTGCCAGGGCTGATGGCAGGGGAATGTTTGTCTGGAGGACCTTGGGACCTGCCAGGAGAACACAGGGGAGCTGCAGGGACAGTGTGTGCCAGGGCTCAGCAGGGAGTGGAGATCACTGGGCACAGGCCTGCCCAGGGTGGGGTCAGGCAGAGATAAAGGACTGAATGTCTGCTGGGAGCCAGGAGAGCTCTGCAGCCCAGGGGACACAGCAGGCACAGGGAAAGGAGTCTGGGCATTGACTGCTCTGACCCTCAGGGAACTTCCCCAGGAGGATGCAGGCCAGCCCCAAGGCCACGGGGCAGCCCTGGAACAAGGCAGGCAGCCCTGAGCAGCCTCCATGGGCACAGCAGAGCCTGTGTGGGAGGGGGTCAGTGCAGGGAGCAGCAGCAGTTGCCTCTGTCTCCCAGGCTGAGCAGCAGAGCCCAGCAGAGCCAGCCCAGGGCCCCGGGCAGCACAGCCCCCGTGCTCTGCAGAGCAGCACCCCCAGCTCAGGGGCTCTGGGCAGCAGGGCAGGGCTGCAGTAATGGCTGCTCAGGCCAGCACAGACGTGTTCCCCTGGCAAAGGCTCTGTGGGCAGCTGGCATGGGCCAGGAGCAGAGCAGGAGCCCGTGTGTGTGCACAGGAGCCCTGGCAAGAGGCTGCCCTGGGCCTGGGCCAGCAGGAGCTGCCTGAGGAGCCCCGGGGCCAACTCTCTGCTGCTGTGCTGGCCAGCCGGGGCTGGCCCTGGGGCTGCAGGAGCTGCCCGAGCTGAGGATTTCCTGAGCATTCCAGACACAGAGTGGCTGTCCCTGACCTGCAGTGCCTCCAGTTCCTGCTGCAGGGCCAGCCCTGACTCTGCTGCTCTGCAGGGGCAGGGAGAGGCTGCACTGGGCAGTGCCAGGGAGAGGAAAACAATGGAGCCCTGGTTCTACGAGTCGCCACAGTGTCACACTGGCCCCTTGGTTCCATGAGTCCCACCATGTCACAATGGCCCCTTGGTCACATGAGGCCCCTCAGTGTCACAAGGCACCTTTGGTTCTCTGGGCCCGCAGTGTCAGTTTTGCCGGTGGGCAGGGTCAGCACCACAGACACAGACACCAACTGAAGGAACTGTGTGATTTATTATAATGCAAATCCGCAAAGAATCACAAAAGAAGCAGCTCAGCAATGCCCCCAATCATCGCTGCCAAAATTCTCCCCAGTGATTAACCAAGATCCAGCAGCAGTTACCCTCAGACTTTCCCATCACCCAGACCCACACATCAGCTGGGGGAAGCTGTCCCAGCCAAGGACTGGAGAGCCACTGCCGGACACTGGGAATTCCTGCAGCGGCCTCCACCCACAGCTGAGGCTCCAGCCCCGCTGGGAGAGGGCCCAGCTTTGACAGTGCTGAATGAACAAACTGACAGCACTTCTCGTGCGGGAACATCTGGTTTCATCCTCTTGGGTTCCTCCTAAGCCTGTCCAGGGCTCAAGGAAGAACCAAAGGAGTTGAACCTACACCCACAAACAAGGCCAGATGGGGCCTTGTCCAGTTCCTAAATACAGAAAGGTAAATCCACATTTCACCAGTGAACAGGTACATAGATCGTATCATTAATGAGTGGGATACAAATATAACATTTGCTTAAAAGGTTCATCAGGAGGTCAGCTTTGGCACAGGGCCTGGTGTTCAGGCCGCACTCAGGGCCTGGTGCTCAGACCTTGGTACTTCAGTCACTGCTTTGACCTAGAGATGAATTACAACTTTCATTATCAATTCTTTCGATAGTAGAACCCTAGATTTAGGTATTAGGCATAAAGGCTTCGCCTCTTATTCTTCAGTTAAGTGCTCTTCATGTTCCTTACTCAGAACCATAATTCACATTCCTTTAAAAACATGCCTAATTAGGTGCTATTCTCTGTTATTTATCAAATCCCCCTTTTTTCTTGAGACCGTGTCTCTTTTTAGACAAGTCTCAGTGCTCCATTGTCGCAGTTTCGGACACGAACATGCGGACTCAGCAGGCTAGGCAGCAGGTCACATCACCGGGCAGAGCGAAAGGGGCCTGCCTTCCTTTACTGTCCACTTTTATACCTTTTCTAAGACAATCATGCATTGGTAGATGAGGTTAACACCTCTAGCATTTTACAGGATAGGAATACAGTCTATCACCTTTCTCCGCCTTGGAGAAAGAATGAACACTATCAGAAAGTTCTGTAAACATTCTTGGCCGGTTAGGAAAACAAGAGCTATGTTTATAGAAAGTGCATGAGAACTTGTACTACAATAGTAAAAACATGGAGCACTGTGAAAACCAGGGCGACATCTCACCCTTTTTACCTTTAAAAAAGAAAAAGAAAAAAGAAAAATGAACCATGTTCAATTTCTGCTTGTGGAAGGACCATCGGAGTGAACACTCACATCGTCTGCATCTGAGCTATCACTCGATGTTCCACCCACTTGACCACTTTCATTCTGGTACCTGCCACTCAGATCCATCCCTCCAAGTGACAATGGCCTTCCCGGTTCTGCCTGAACCGTCAGTAAAGACAGTGGGTCCGTGCACTGGCTCCTGACTGTGTTTGGGTCTCAGAGAAATCTCTGTGAGTTTCGCCACTTGCAGCAACTTGTGGCTAGGCAGATGATATGTAATCTGCCATGAAAAATTCTCTAGAGCACTTTGCAGCGAAACGCTGTTCGCAAAGCTCCAGTCAAAGTCCTCCCGCTGTACCGGCAGTACAATCTGTGCGGGGTCTGCATCCATCAATTGCAAACACCGTTGCCTGCATTTGACTATCAAGCGAGCAATCAGCTCAAACAATGCAGTTGCCGTCTTCTGCGGCTGATGGGGCAAGAAGACCCATTCCAGGACGTGCAAAGGATCGGACCATTCGTCACTCCATTGGCCAATGATACCTGTGGGATGCAAATCTGGTGTGGCAATGAAAACAGTGACATCAACGGAGGGATCAATGTTATAGACCTGTCGAGCAGAAACAGCTCGCTGCACCTCCTCCAGCACCTGACGTGCCTCTGGGGTCAATGTGCGAGGTGACTTCAAATCAGGGTCTCCCTTCAACAAATCAAATAAAGGAGACAATTGTGCCGTGGTCAGTCCCAAATACGGACGTAACCAAGCAATGACACCCACCAATTTCCGGGCATCATTCAGCGTCTTCACTGATTGCACAAATTGCACCTCTTGGTGTTGAACTGTATGTTCCAAAATTTTGACCCCCAAATAGTTCCAAGGAGGTTGTTGCCACATACATCTGGCATATGGCCGGTGAATTCCGCATCCCTTGGGAAGCGTCCTCCATTGATATCTCTGTGTCGGTCCAGCATTGTTAATTGCTGGCACTGTGAAAACAACATCAGAGGCGTAAGACACTGCACCTTTCACTGCAGTGGCCTCTAGTAAAATTCGTCCCAATGTGCACCCCCCATGCAGCCAGAACATCCCTCCCCCAGAGGTTTGTAACAGTCCCAGTAGCATGAGGCCTAATCACGGCCGTCTGTCCCTCTGAGTTCGTGATCATCACAGGCTTCTGGCTCACGTAGCAGCGCTTCGTCCTGCAGCACTGTCGAGAAGCCCACGGGGAGATATCCGGTAGCGTAGCATCAGGGATGGACAGGGTGCACCGCATCACAGGACGTGTTCTGGTCAAGACAGCAGTCCAATGAACCTGAGGGGGTCCAGTGGAACCCAAAGCAGTCATCTTCTCGTGACCTCGATTCTGTCCTGAGAACAGAGGACTCAAAAGGAACAAGTTGAGCAATGCGAGTCTTTACAGGGATTGTAACCAGGGGGTGGGGGGGTGGGTGTGAAAAGAGTCTCTGATGCACCATGATATCATGAACGGTGGCACCAGACCTGCCCAGGAGGAAAACATTCAGGCCACCGCCCAAGGGACCAAAAGCATCCAGGGGGACCTTGTGCACTCTGCAAGAGTCTAAGACGACCGTCTCTGCTGTGCAGACAAGGCCGACCAGTAACAGAAACTGCAGCTTTGCCGTGCCTGGCAATATGATTGGGCCCCCCACATCGAAAGCAGAAACACGAGACAGCCGTGCCTTTCTGCACCTGTCTTCCTGGTTTCCTGCTAGCCTGCCCCCACTGCCTGCCCCGCAGAACAGGAGAATGTTTAGGCAGTGCCTCAGGTTTTGCTTTCACATCACCCCAGAACCTCGCCTTTTCACGAGGGCGAACCGTCGCTTTACACTGGGGAATATTGCAAAGGCTGCTAGAAGCAGGCTTGCTATCAGGATCAGCAGCCTTAGCGGTTTTTGCACGTTTCCGACGTCTCACGGACGATACCGGTGAGACTGAGCTGGCGTTATCGGAGAAATCAGAGTCCGAAATCCCTGCGGCCCCGGCCCCTGCGGCCGCAGCCGCAGCACGGACCGGGGCTCGGCGGCGCTTCCCCCTCTCCTGCGCGGGGAGGGGCCGAGCCGCCCGGAGCTGCCGCTCCCGCGGTCCCGCCGCGCTGCTCTGTTGCGCAACCAAAGCCACCGCGGGCTCCGGGCGCGCCCCCGCGAGCCGCTCAGACCAGGACGGGGGCGAAACTGCGCTCAGCAGGGTCCCGCCGCCAGCGCGGAGACCGAGCGCAGGCCGTGCGGGCTCGGGGGGAAAGGCGGCAGCCCCCCCGCTGCCCGGAGCCGGACTCGCCGGCCTCGCCGGAGCTTCAGCGCCCCCGGGCCAGCGCCCGGCATCGGAGCCCGCGTCCCCAGCAGGCTCGGGCCGTGCGCCCCCCGAGCCACTCAGCGCAGGGAAGGCGCGGAGAGGGGGGCGCGTCTCGCTGCCCTGCCTCTCCCGCCGCGCGGGGGGGGGGCGAAGCCCCCAGCGCCTTTCCAGAACGGCGCCGGGGCGGGGAGACCGACCATGCCATCCCCCCCGAGCGGCGCCGGGGGGCCGAAACGCACTGCACCCCCCGCCCGGAGCCGAGCCGGGGTGGGCGGGCGGGCTCAGACGCTGTTTGCCTGCCCTGTTCTCTGTCCCGCTCTAACTCGGGTGGCTCAGAGAGCGTCCTGACAGGGGTAATACCGCCTGGAGAATCCTTCTGGGCTTGAACCGCAGCATTCACCCGTCTCCAGGACAGTAATAACTTAACCACATCTCTGTCATCAGCCTCTGCGAAAACGGAAAACAAGGCTCTCCCAACTGACAGCCATGTGGATTTATCAAGAATATAACAATATTCTGGGAGAAATCCATTATCTTTGGCCCAAAAATATAAATTTTGTAAGTCTACCTTGCGAATAGCCATGTTCTCGCCTTCTAAACACATATCGAGAACCACTAACGCCTTAGAGTCATAATAGGATCTCTCCCTAGAGACGCCCATATTTTCTAAAAAAAAAATTTTTTTTACCTGCTATTTTTACCTATACCTGCAGTTCCCCGTACGGGCCACCAGGTGTCGCAGTTTCGGACACGAACATGCGGACTCAGCAGGCTAGGCAGCAGGTCACATCACCGGGCAGAGCGAAAAGGGGGCCTGCCTTCCTTTACTATCCACTTTTATACCTTTTCTAAGACAATCATGCAGTGGTAGATGAGGTTAACACCTCTAGCATTTTACAGGATAGGAATACAGTCTATCACCTTTCTCCGCCTTGGAGAAAGAATGAACACTATCAGAAAGTTCTGTAAAAATTCTTGGCCGGTTAGGAAAACAAGAGCTATGTTTATAGAAAGTGCATGAGAACTTGTACTACAATAGTAAAAACATGGAGCACTGTGAAAACCAGGGCGACACTCCATTTCCCAGCACAAAATGTCACAACAACTCTAACATGGAATCAGAACACACCAAGTGCTCACACTGCAATGGTTACAGTGACTGCTACAAATGCATTTCGCAGCAGCCTCCAGTTTGGCAGCCATAAAGCCAATCCCACCAAGAGGAATTTTCTTCTTTCTGCCTTTCTTCCATTTCTCTTTCCATGGAGGTGATTCCTGACTGTTGGACTTCAAAAACCCATCAGTGACAGAAGTGCAACTTTCTTGTCCTAGAACAGCCCAGGCTCCTCCTTGGCCAGCAAGCAGATAATCCAAGGCTGTGCGGGTCTGCAGAGCCCCCATTTGTGTTTGTTGGAGCTCACAGGATGTGCTATTGGATATTTGAACAGCATCATTTGCTACTTCTTCTAATAATCGACTTAGCTCATTAATGTAAACTCCACAGGACGAGGCAGCGCACATGGGGCACAGGGTGAACCAGAATCTTTTGCTTTCTGAAATCCAAGGCACTCTTTGGTTGCAAAATGTTCTCTTAACATGGAACTCACAGTTGTTGCTGAAGTACCCTAAAGGGAGGCATCAATATTTGTCCTCAATCTCATTTGGGTTAGGAACAATAATTCCATTGTCCATGGAGCTGACACCTTTTTAATTCCAGAATAATGCCCCCAGGGCCCTTTGCTGTTCAGCTTTACCGCAGTGTCTGGGGGTAACAAGGCTTGCTGGGGTCCTTTCCCCTTCGGCTGGAGAGGTGCCGGGTCCCAGTCCCTGAGGGGCACCCAGGCTCCTGCTTGGAATTCCTGTGGAAGTCACTCAGTGTCACATCAGCCTTCACATGGAGCCCCGTGGATCAGAGCATTTTCCAAAGGGGCCGCTGGGGCAAACAGGGAGATTTGATCTGGCAGGATCTGTAGAACAATATCCTAGAACATCACCTTGTTCTCACGCAGAACACTTGGCTGCAGGGACACATTCCCATCGTTCCTGCCCCAGTTCCAGGATTCAAACAGTGCTGTCTTTCCCCGGAGCTGCTCCTTCAGCTGCCTCGGGAGGGCCATTGGGCCTCTGGACCCACACTCTGGCTCCATTATTAGGACTGCTGCATCCAAACCCTTTATCTCCACCAACAGTGCTGATTGGGGGTGGATCTCCTTTTTTCACAATTGCTTTGAAAACTGCAATATCAATAACTGTGCTAGCCTGTCATGGGGTTAAATAATCCAATCTTGTTCACTATCATTTAACAGAATTACTTTGATTTCTCCTTGATAATCTTCATCAATTCCTCTTCCCATGACATGAACATTTTGCAAGGCCAAGCTCCAGTGAGCAGTTATCAACCCAAAGTGTCCTGGAGGAATCTGAATTCCTATTACTGTATTGATAACTCTCACTTGCTTCTGATTGATCCCAATTAATCCTGATGCATGAAGGCCCAGCTCTGCAGCCTCTGGGGTGGCCCTGTCAGGGGCCATCACACCCAGAACAATTTCCCAGGCAGTCCAAGTCTCCCTGTCCATGGGTGTCTTTGCAAACTGGGTGCAGCCCTGCACATCCAGGGGGTTTCCATTTCCCCAGGGGCCCATTGGTAAGGGCATGGAGCACATCTGGGAGATGGGTTCTCCATCGGGACAGCTTCCCATCTCCTCATTTTTTCAGCTGCTCTTTGAACAACCCCTTCATCCGTTCAACCAATCCTGCAGCTTGTGGATAGTCTGGGATATGAAAAACCCAGCAGTCTTCATCACTGTCTTTTTCCCAGTAACAGACAAAGCATTCCACATGACAGTATCAGCAAACCCTATAAAAATAGCCAATTTCATCCCTTCCTCCTTTATTCGTTGTATGCAATCTCACAAAGTTTGCCACTGATATTCTGGTCCTGGCCAATCATTTTCTGTAGGGTGTTTAGTGTTACACCCCTGAGCAGCCAAAGCTAACAAATTAGTATTGTCAGCACTATTTAGCATTATTTTAGTTATATAGATAGAGATATAGATATAGATATACAGATATATATAGACCTACTGATATATTAAATATATATTTATCAATATATATAAAGGTCTTTTTAAATTAAAATATGTATATAATTATTTAATATATTAACATTATTTCACGTGCAGAAATGAATCTGAGCAAGATTAAAAACTTCTTCTATTGCTCCATGTGGGAGCATTCCAACAACAACTGTTCCTTCTGTTTGTGCTGTTTCCAATATGCTGTTAACAAAATTCATCCTCATCCTCCCAAACCCACAAGCTCTTTTCCTTTTTCCATATCCAATTTTTGGATGAATTTTAAGACATTCAGCACTTCAGCTCCTTTTAACCGACTGCCCCAGTGCTCACATAGTGCTCCGACCTCAGCCCACTCCAGAGCCAGTGAACTCCAGGGAAGCTCTTCCCATCCGGGAATTTCGGACAGCGCTGATTCCTTACATTTACATTTAAAAAGTGACATTTTGGTGTGATCCAGCCAGACCACGCCAATTTTGGTGTGTCAGTGGGCAGGGTCAGCACCACAGACACAGACACCAACTGAAGGAACCCCTGTCATTTCCTACAGTTCACAGCAGCAAAGAATCCCAAAAGGAGCAGCTCAGCAATGCCCCCAGTCATCACTGCCAAAGATTGTCCCCAGTGATTAACCAAGATCCAGCAGCAGTTACCCTCAGACTTTCCCATCCCCCAGAGCCACACATCAGCTGGGGGAAGCTGTCCCGGCCAAGGACTGGAGCCACTCCTGGACACTGGGAATTCCTGCAGCGGCCTCCACCCACAGCTGAGGCTCCAACCCCACTGGGAGAGGGCCCAGCTTTGACAGCGCTGAATGAACAAACTGATAGCACTTCTAGTGCGGGAACATCTGGTTTCATCCTCCTCTTGGGTTCCTCCTAAGCCTGTCCAGGGCTCAAGGATGAACCAAAGGAGTTGACTGTGACCATACAGCCCCAAACAAGGCCAGATATCTGATTTCATGGCCTTATCCGGCTTCTAAATACAGAAAGGTCAATACATGTTTCACTAATGAGGGGATACATCTATCACAGCGCTAATGACCATGCAGATTTCTGTAATGAGCAGATACAAAGATAACCTTTGGTTGGAAGGTTCACCCAGAGCTCACCTTTGGCTCAGGGCCTGTTGTTCAAGCCTCAGTCAGGCCTCTTGTTCAAGCCTCAGTCAGGCCTCTTGTTCAGGCCTTGGCACGTCAGGGATGTGGTTTAGTGCTGGGCTTGACTGTGCTGGGTTTAGGGTTGGACTTGATGAGCTCAGAGGTCTTTTCCAACAGGAAGGATTCTGTAATTCCAGGATTCTGTCTGCTGCATTCAGCCACGTCCATGGTACCAGCATCACTTTGCTCAAAAAGTCTCCTCTTGCTCAGCTCTTGTGGCCTAAGGGTTCAGCTCCTCCAGCTCCTGGTGCTGAGCTGCTCATGCTGAACGAGATGACCCGGAGAGTAGAATACAGTTCATGCAATTCCTTCTGGGACATGCAGAGGGGAGGGTGTGAAAACAGAGCATTGTTTGGTGTGGCCTCCTCTGTGCCCTTCACGCCTCTCAGCGCTTTGAAACAGTCAAGAGCTTTCTCCAAGGGTGCAATGAAGCAGCTGCTCCTGCTGCCAGCTCTCACCCTTCCCAGTCTCTGCACTTGAGTGCTTTTGTCCCTCTTGCTGTGCCCTCGGTGCCCCCGGGGCTAGGTGGCTGCTGCCCAGGGCTGTGGAACTGGCACAGATCCAGTGCTCAAGACCCTCCTTTCTCTGCCCTTGGAGCTGCCTGGTCACAGCAGCCTTTCCATCTGCAAGCTCCACATGGCCAGGGAGTGCCCACCTCTGCTCCTTGCACACCCTCCAGGAGCCCAGGGCTGCCATCTCCAGGCACTGCTGGCACTGAGGGCTCCCAGGTGCCCCAGGCTGCTGTGACACCGCCGCAAATGGGAGGGAACAGTGGCAGGGGCTGTGCTGAAAGGCAGCTCCATTTGCTGCTGCTGCTGCTGCTGCTGCTGCTGCTGCTGCTGCTGCTGCTGGGGTCATTTGTCCAGCCCGGCCCCAGAGTCAGGGATCAGATCCAGGCCCTGCTGCTGCTCTCTCGGGATCAGCCACAATTTGGGTCTTGCTGTCAGTGCCAGCAGCAGCGGGCGCTGAAGCAGCGGCTGCTGACAGTGCCCCAAGCCCCGGGGCCCGAGGGCTCCCTGGGTTGCGGGGCTGGCAGGGAGCTGCCCCTTGTTCTCCCTGTACCTCACGCAGAGCTGGGCCGCTCACAAATGGGGCAGCACAGCAAACAGGGAGCCTGCGAGTCTCTTCCAGCCGTGTCTGCTCAGAGATTGGCCCTTGGAGCTTCAGGGGGACAGAGGCAGCTGCTTCTAGTCCCTCTGCGTGTCCCCGTGTTCAGCAGTGCTGCTCCATCATTTAGGACATGTTTTCTGTTTAAAATAGAAAAAAAAACCCCAGAAAATATTATGAAGCATAAAACCAAAACCCAAATGTGTGGTGAAAAATCCTTTGTGACTCTGGATTAAGAGCTAACTGATCTTTTCAAAAAGACAGCTCAGGTATTTGTAAATATGCTGATAGCATTGATCCATCTTATTGACCTCAGCAGTTTTTAAAGATTTTGGGGTTTGTTTCCAGTATTATTATTCTAAATTGTGGTTGAAGCAACTGCTTTGTGCCCTGCCAGCTTCAAGCAGGACTGACAATCTAAACTCTGTCCCACTCCAACTCATGGAGAAGATGCCCTTCCCTCTCACAGCTGCACACTCCCTTGGAAATTGTCAGGGGGTTCTTAAAGACGCCAAGTCCCACTGAGAGCTTTTTGCTCTGCTTTAGCACTGGAGAAGGGCAATTCTTAATCTGTCAGCTCCAGCCTGCAGTGCCTCAGGAACACGGCCCACTCGCCAGCTTTGGCCCACTCGGGGCATTTCTAGGGGAGGAAGAAAGTGCAATGGCACAATTCCAGCCCAAAAGAAAGGAGGAGTGGGACACACAGGACACCCAAATTTACCCCAAAAATATGAGTATAAACCAGTCTAAAAAAACCCCTTTAACCCGTTTTTTTCCACATTTTAACCCCCTCCCAGTCCCTCCCAGTAACCCCAAACACCAAACCAGTAACAAAAAACCCCAAACCAGTTCAAACCAGTTCAAACCAGTATAAACCAGTGTAAAGCAGTAAGAACCAGTATAAAAACCCCCTTTAATCCTCTTTTCCCCCCATTTTCAACCCTTTCACCCACTCCCAGTCTCTCCCAGTAACCCCAAATCCCCTTCCCAGTTCATCCCAGTTCATCCCAGTGGCCCCCCAGTATAAACCAGTGTAAACCAGTAACCCCTGTAGCAGGTTGAATTTGGTTCCCCGGGCGGAACACCAATTTGTGTAGTAGTTTAAGGGTTAACTGTGGGCACTAGCCCTCCCCCTCGATGTCCTTGCAGTGAGATAAGCTGTTAGGAGGAAAAGCAAAGCAGGCACACAACTTGAAAGAAGGAAAAAAAAAGTTTAATTAACACCCAGATGTTAAAACAACAGAACAAACTTTTCAGAGCCATCCCCACTTTTTCCCCTTTCCCAAAATCAGGGTCACAGTCCTAGGAAAAGGGGGAGAAAGGTGGGTTTTCCTCTAGCCTGACGTAGCTATACAAACTGCTACCCTTTACCTCTTTTTCCATGAGCCCTTTCGCAGCTCTCACGACTGCTAAAAACTATGCTTTTCACATGGGGCTAATTACTAGTTTAAGAATGAACCAGTTTTCTTTTTGGACTTGAACATTTAGGCTTTCTCTTGCCACCAGGCTACAGAAATAAGCCTCTCCCTGCTTTTATGTATATAGTCTGGCATAGGCACTCTAGCCGTTTTACAAGCCACTCGGGAAAAAGAAAATGCCCATTCCCCCACGTTCTTAACATGGATTAAGGAGACAAACAGTCTGCGACATCACAGTTTATACCACGCAAGGCAGGAGGATGTTTAAGTTCCCTGCGCTGAGTCCACGCAGTGCAGCCTTGCAGCTCCGTCCCACGTGACCCCGCCTTCTCCTTCTCCCTGGCTCTGAAGCCGCTGTGTTGCTGGGTGTTTTCTCTGCCTCTGCTGCGGCGCTGCACAGTCTGAAGAGGGGTGTCCTTTCCTCTATTCCGCTGCGAAGTTTACTGGCTGCTCTGAAGGCTCTGGTTCAGACGACCTCAGCCCTGGAGCCGACAGCCACCCCCTGCGGCTGAGGGGAACAGCTCCCCCCCCCCGTAAATCTGAGTCTGTGCTGCAGCAAGAATCCCCAGGGGGCAGAAGGCAGGAGCCCTGTCCCCAGCCGCGCAGGCGGGGGAAAGGGGGGGTCACCCCTCCGTCTCTGCCGTCCCCACACCGAGCCGGAACGGAAGCCAGGGGGCCCACCGAACTTTGCCCCCCTCCTCACCGGGAGAAGGAGGGGAGGAGGCCGGAGGCAGGGGCGCCCCATCCCCGGGCCCACAGGCTCCAGGGACAGGGCCTACCCCTCTCCCTTTCACTCCTGCCCCTGCACCCACCTGAGCCGGGAAACTCCGTCTCCTAAAATTCCCACCTTCCGTGGGGGTTAAATATGTAAAATTTCAAGAAGCGCATTGGCTAAGAGGGCTGTCTGTCAAGTTTTGACTAACCCACGACACCCCAAATCCCCTTCCCAGTCCCTCCCAGTATAAACCAGTAACTCCCAGTTCATCCCAGTCCCTCCCAGTAACCCCAAATCCCCTTCCCAGTTCATCCCAGTGGCCTCCCAGTATAAACCAGTAACCCCAAACCCCCTCCCAATTCCCTCCCAGTCCCTCCCAGTAACCCTGAAACCCAAACCAGTCCCTCCCAGTTCATCCCAGTAACTCCAAATCCCCTCCCAGTGCCCTCCCAGTATAAACCAGTAACTCCCAGTTCATCCCAGTAACCCCCAACCCCTTCCCAGTCCCTCCCAGTTCCCTCCCAGTTCATCCCAGTATAAACCTATACAAACCAGTCCATCCCAGTCCCATCCCAGTTGCTCCCAGTAACCCCAGACCCCCTCCCAGTATAAACTAGTAACTCCCAGTTCCTCCCAGTCCAAACCAGCCCAAACCAGTATAACCCAGTATAAAAATTCCCTTTAATCCCCTTTTCCCCCATTTTTAACCCTTTAACCCTCTCCCAGTCCCTCCCAGTCCCCTCCCAGTCCAAACCAGTAACACCCAAACCCAAACCACCCCAAACCAGCCCAAACCAGTATAAACTAGTATAAAAATCCCCCTTTAATCCCCTTTTCCCCCATTTTTAACCCTTTAACCCTCTCCCAGTCTCCTCTGTTGGGGTTTAGGATTTTAGCCTGTTTTTTCTCTTAAAGAATTTTACCCATACTAGTTGCTAGGGGACAAACCGCTGGATACTTAAAAGAAACAAAAGACCTGGCCACAGGGGCGGGGTGGGACTGGCCACCCTTTTGTCACCTGGGGGCTGGGACACCCGGGGGGGGTGCTGCCTGGGTGCTCAGCGTTTAGTCTGGGAGCTGCCTGCTTCGGTGTGGACTCTTGGTCAGCACTGCGGGCTTCTGATTCTTCGGCTGTTTTGCTTTCTGCGGGCAAACCCCGGGATCTCTAAGCCTGCTCTGCTCCCTGCCCGCTGGGGGCTGGGCACTGCCACTCTGCCCTGCCGCTGCTCGTCGCTACTCTGTAGCCCCTACGCTATGACCTGCCGGGCTTCCTGCTGCAGCGCCGGAGTTCGGTCCCGAGATCTGTGCTCGCCCCGGCTGTCCCAGCCTGCTGTTCCTGAGGATCCAGCCAGACGCCCAGGAGTTTGTGAGGTTTTTCGTCCCTCCCTCCCAGCACCCCGCGCCGCCATTCCCGGTGCTGCCCGAGCTCGCTGCGGAGCGCCCCCTGCAGCCGCGGGGGAACCATCGCACCCGCCCTGCTCACTGGGAGCTGCCCTGGAGGAACTGCACCCAGGGGAAAGGGCCCGAGGCCGAGTGTGGCCGCACTACGTTTGTGCTGTTGTTTTGCTGTGACTGCCACAGCTATTGCTGTTTGTTTGTGTTGTTATACATATATATTTATTAGTAAAGAACTGTTATTCCTATCCCTCATATCTTTGCCTGAAAGCCCCTTATTTTCAAATTTATAATAATTCGGACGGAAGGGGGTTGCATTTTCCATTTCAGGGGAGGCTCCTGCCTTTCCTGTCTGACACCTGTCTTTCAAACCAAGACACCCTCCCAGTCCCCTCCCAGTCCAAACCAGTAACACCCAAACCCAAACCACCCCAAACCAGCCCAAACCAGTATAAACTAGTATAAAAATCCCCCTTTAATCCCCTTTTCCCCCATTTTTAACCCTTTAACCCTCTCCCAGTCCCTCCCAGTCCCCTCCCAGTCCAAACCAGTAACACCCAAACCCAAACCACCACAAACCAGCCCAAACCAGTATAAACTAGTATAAAAATCCCCCTTTAATCCCCTTTTCCCCCATTTTTAACCCTTTAACCCTCTCCCGGTTCTTTCCAGTCCCCTCCCAGTCCAAACCAGTAACTCCCTGCCCCAAACTAGCCCAAACCAGTATAAACCAGTACGTGGGGGCACCACAGGAACTGGGGGTCACTGAGCAGCTCCAGCTCCGTCAGCTTCCGGGTCAAAAGGCCGAGGGTGTCGGGGTCCAGGCAGCGCCGCAGCTGCTCCCAGTATAAACCAGTATGGACAAGTATGGACCAGTATAAGCTCCAAAATCCCCTTTTTAGCCCCTCCCAGTTCATCCCAGTTCATCCCAGTAGCCCCAAACTCCCTCCCAGTTCCCTCGCAGTTCATCCCAGCATAAACCAGCATAAACCAGCATAAACCAGCACAAACCAGCATAAACCAGCATAAACCAGCATAAACCAGTAAAAACCCCAAAGTCCCCTTTTTCCCCCCATTTAATCCCCTCCCAGTTCATCCCAGTAACTCCCAGTTACTCCCAGTTCATCCCAGTAACCCCAAACCCCCTCTGTACAAACCAGTACAAAGCAGTCTAAACCAGTATAAACCAGTATAAACCCCAAAATCCTCATTTTTCCCTTCTTTCATCCCCTCCCAGTTCATCCCAGTTTATCCCAGTTCCTCCCAGTTCCTCCCAGTTCATCCCAGTAAACCCAAACTCCCTCCCAGTATGAACCAGTATGGACAAGTATAAACCAGTAAAAACCCCAAAATCCCCTTTTTCCCTCATTTAATGCCCTCCCAGTTCATCCCAGTTCGTCCCAGTAGCCCCAAACCCGCTCCCAGTTAAGTCCAGGATAAACCAGTATAAACTGATAAAAAACAGTATAAAGTAGCAACCCCAAAATCCCCATTTTCCCCCTTTAATCCCCTCCCAGTTCATCCCAGTTCATCCCAGTCCCTCCCAGTATAAATCAGCACAAACCAGTAACCCCCAAACCCCCAAATTTTATTTTTTCATCTATTTTTAGCCTTTTAACCCCCTCCCAATTCCTCCCAGTAACCCCCAACCCCTTCCCAGTCCCTCCCTGCCGGCACGCCGTTCCGTGCGGGAAGTAGCCGGCTGTTGGCCTCCAGAAGAACGAAGGCACGGCGTGTTCGAAAAGGCGAAGAACGGAGCCGCAGAGCAAGGGGCTTGCGTGTGCGTGGTACGGGCTGAAGAGACGAGGCTGGCTGCCACTCTCCTGCCTGCTGATTCGCCTTCTAGCATTGGCAGGGAGGAAGTGCAAGGACGCTTGCTTTCGTTGCTGCTGCCTATTCCCCTTGCAGCTCGGCGTGGACGCAGCTGCGCTTCCCTGCACTCTCCGGGTTTCAGCCAACACGGCGCTAGCCGGGTGCAGCGAGGAAGGGAAGCACGCAGCGGCGCCGGTGAGTTTTGACATTGCCTACGTGCAGAAAGGCGAAGGTGCAGCCCTGCCGCGGGGCGTCCTTCTCCAGCCGTCCTCCATGGCAGCGGCTGCTGAGGGCTGGCAAGGGAGCCGCGAGAGTGAAAGCAAGGCGGGCGTCTGGCTTAGAAGAAAGGCACCGAGGCACAGTGGCATGCGCGCTTTCTGAAGGCTGCTTGGAGAGAGGGTACTTTAGGAACGCCTTCTGCTTTGCCGCGTGCTTCTGCCTGAGCTCCAGCTGCATGGACTCTGCAATGCCGAGCGATTAAGCAGGTGCTGCGTGACGGCGTTCCACGGCGGCGCGTTACTTTCCGCAGCGGCAAGAACGTCCTGGGCCGACTGGGATGGTGAACGAGCGTTTGCTGGCCTGTGGCACCTCGGTACGCTGCAGGCACAAGTGCTCTGCGGCTTCCTTCGCCCTACGTTGTCCGGACTTAAGAGCAGCCTTCAGAAAGCGCACGGCACACTGTGGCTCTCTGTTCCTTTCTTCGAAGACACGCGTCCGCCTCGTCCTCGCTCTCGCAACTCCGCTGCCGACCTCCAGCGGCTTGCTCTCATGGGGAACGGCTGTAGAAGTAAAAGCTTGTGCCGGGCTGCACCTTCCTTCGCCTTCCTTGCGTCAGCAGCAGTCAAGCTGACCGTTGCGCTCTGAACTTGCTTTCCCCGCTGCATCCTACCGTCGTGTCTTCTGAAACTCGGGGACCGAGGGGAAGCGCAGGCGCTTCCACGTAGTGCTGGAAGAGGAAGCGGCGGACAGCACGAGCAGCTGTCCTTGGACTTCCTCTTTCCGAACGCTAGAACGTCAATTCAGCAGGCACGAGAGCGGCGGCCACCCTTCGTCTCGCAAGCCCGTACGACGCGCACGCGAGCCCCGGTGCTCTGCGGCTCCCTCCTTCCCCTTCTCCAGTGCCTCCCTTCTCCCGGAGGCGAACAGCGCTCTGCTGCTCGCATGGAACGCCGTGCCGGCGGCCAAGCGCTCCGGCGCCCTGCCACCGCCCAAACACTCCTGGGGGCCCCGCAGCTTTCCTTCTCAGCGCTGCGCGGCGGCACATTCTGCCCCTCTCACCGCCCCAAGCTAAGCCGAAAGCTTCTCGGCCACATCTCGCGCAGAGCCCTGTGCCAGGACACAGGTCCGTACTGGTGCAGATGCAGCGGCTGCCGGGCTGCTCGTGCCCGCTGTGCCCCGAGTGCTTCCAGCTGCACTTCTCGGTGGGCGTGCGGGAGCGAGTCCTGGGCACCCTGGGCTGCCCCAGCTGCGGCCGGCCCGACCTGCACGACGAGGCCCAGTGCCTCTGGTACTGGTCCACGCTGGAGCCCGCGGTAACTGGGAGCACTGGGTTATACTGGGAGGGACTGGGATGGGGTTTGGGGGCACTGGGACCAACTGGGAGTGATTTGGAGGAAGTTAGAGGCGATTAAAGGGTTAAAAATGGGGTGAAAAGGGGTTAAAAATGGAGGAAAAAGGGGATTTGAGGTTACTGGTTTATACTGGGATGGAACTGGGAGGCCACTGGGATGAACTGGAACAAACTGGGAGCCATTTGGAGGAGTTAAAGGGTTAAAATTGGTCAAAAACGGGTTAAAAATGGCTAAAAAAGGGCTTTTAAAAAGGGTTAAATTGGTGTTTGGGGCTACTGGTTTGTACTGGGAGGGAACTGGTTTGGGGTTTGAGGAGGACTGGGATGGAACTGGGATGAACTGGGATGAACTGAGATGAACTGGGAGGGAACTGGGAGGGGGTTTGGGGTTACTGGGACGGACTGGGATGAACTGGGAGGGCATTAAATGTGGGAAAAAGGGGATTTTGGGGTTTTTACTGGTTCATACTGGTTTATGCTGGGATGAACTGCAAGGGAACTGGGAGGGAGTTTGGGATTACTGGGATGAACTGGGAGGGGCTAAAAAGGGGATTTTTGGGCTTTATACTGGTCCATACTGGTTTATAGTGGTTTATACTATTAGCAGCTGCGGCGCTGCCTGGACCCTGACACCTTCGGCCTGGTGACCCGGAAGCTGACGGAGATGGAGCTGCTCAGTGACCCCCAGTTCCTGTGGTGCCCCCACGTACTGGTTTATACTGGTTTATACTAGTTTGGGCTGGTTCGGGGTGGGGAGTTACTTGTGTGGACTGGAAGGGGGTTAAAGGGTTAAAAATGGAGGAAAAGGGGATTAAAGGGGGATTTTTATAACTGGTTTATACTGGTTTGGGCTGGTTTGGGGTTGGGGGTTACTGCTTTGGACTGGGAGGGAATGGGAGGGACTGGGAATGACTGGGAGGGGGTGAAAGGGCTAAAAATGGGGGAAAAGGGGATTAAAGGGAATTTTTATACTGGCTTATACAGGTTTATTTAGACTGGTTTAGACTGGTTTATACTCGTATTTTTGGGGAAAATTTGGGTGTTTTTGGGGCTATCTGGGGGATATTTTTGGGATAATTTTGTGGGGTTTTTGGGGTAAGTTTGGGATAGTTTTGAGGATATTTTGGGAATATTTCAGGAATATTTTGGGATATTTTGTGGAATTTTTGGGGGATTTTTTTGAGATAATTTCCTGGAATTTCTGGGATATCTTGGGGAGATATTTTTGGTTTTTGGGGGGGATTCTTTTGGGGGATTTCTGAGGTATGTCAGGAATAATTTTGGGGCAATTTTGCATGTTTTTGGGCACATTGTGACACCTTTTCCCCCCTCAGTGGGAGCCCCAGCACGAGGCCCTGCCCTGCCTTTGCAGCTTCTGGGGAGCATTTTGGGGAGATTTTGTGGGATTTTGGGGATAAGTTTTGGGATAATTTCCAGGAATTTTTGGCTTTTTAGGGGATAATTTTGTGGAATTTTGGGGATTTTTTGGGGTAAATTCCTGGAACACGCGTCCGCCTCGTCCTTGCTCTCGCGGCTTCGCTGCCGGCCTCCAGCGGCTGTAGAGGTAAAAGCTGGTGCCAGGCTGCACCCCTCAATTTTACCCCCAAAACCCCTCAAGAACCCCCAAAACCTTCCAATTTTACCCCCAAACCCCTCAGGGACCCGCAAAATCCCTCAGATTTCCCCAAAAGCCCTCAATTTTCTCCCAAAATCCCTCAATTCTCCCCCAAAACCCCTCTCAGGGACCTACAAAATCCCTCAATTTCCCTCAAAATCCCTCAATTCTCCCCCAAAACCACTCCGGGACCCCTCAAATGCCCCCCCCCGGTCTCTCCCGGCCTCCATTTTCCCCTCCCTTCTCCCCCTCACAGGCGCCGCACTCTGATTGGCCGAACTTCGTGAGGCGCCCTGCGCTCCCATTGGCTCAGCGCTTCCCGCCTCTTCCCAAGCCCTTCTCTGATTGGTCAGCGCCTGCCACCCAGGGGTGAGAGGCGCGCCGACTGGCCATGGGTTAGGGTTAGGCCATGGGCTCACGGCTTCCTTTGGAAATGTCTCTGCTCTAGGATGGCA
The DNA here is from genome assembly GCA_026261815.1 of Monarcha castaneiventris obscurior. Classification (NCBI taxonomy): domain Eukaryota; kingdom Metazoa; phylum Chordata; class Aves; order Passeriformes; family Monarchidae; genus Monarcha; species Monarcha castaneiventris. Next base: position 53,646 of record JAMPIT010000594.1, on the reverse strand, counting down.
TGCTGCAGAGGATGAAGGTACGTTTTGTGCTCATGAATGACATGCAGGTGGACAAGAAAGCCTGATCAAGTCCCTCCCCCAGGCTGGATAGTGTATGGAAAAAGGCAGGTAAATGAGGGGGAAGAGGCGGGAAACTGTATGGAGAAAGGCAGGAAAATGAGAGGGAAAAGGCGGAAAAATGAACGGAATAAAGGAAGGAAAATGTATGGAAAAATGCGGGCAAATGAGGGGGAAAAGGCGGGGAAATGTATGGAAAAAGGCGGATAAATGAGGGGGAAGAGGCTGGAAACTGTATGGAAAAAGGCAGGGAAATGAGAGGGAAAAGGTGGGAAAATGAATGGATAAAAGGAAGGAAAATGTTTGGAAAAACACAGGTAAATGAGGGGGAAAAGGAGGGAAAATGGGGGGAAAAGGCAGGAAAATGTATGGAAAAGGGCAGGTAAATGAGAGGGAAAAGACGGGAAAATGAATGGAAAATAGGAAATAAAATGTATGGAAAATTGCAGGTAAATGAGGGGGGAAAGGCAGGAAAATGTAGGGAAAAACGCAGGTAAATGATGGGGCAAAGGCGGCAAAGTCACGAGGAGATAGTGGAAAAATGAGTTGGAAAAGGCTGGAAAATGAACAGAAAAACGGAAGGAAATTGTATGGAAAAACATGAGTAAATATAGGAGAAAAGGCAGGAAAATGAGGGAGTTAACGTGAGAAAATGAGGTGGAAAAGGTGGGAAAATGTATGGAAAAAGGAAGGTGAATGATGAGGCAAATTCGGGAAAATGACAGAGAGAAGGCGAGAAAATGAAGGAAAAGGCGGGAACGTGAATGGAAAAAAAGAAGGAAAATTTGTGGAAAAACGCGGGTAAATGAGTTGGAAAAGGCGAGAAAATGAAGCAGTGAGTGAGAGAAAATGAGAGGGGAAATGCGGGAAAATGTATGCTATAACGCAGGTAAATGAGGGAGAAAAGGTGGGAAAATGAGGAGATAAAGGCAGGAAAAGCAATGGAGATAAAGCAGGGAAATTATTGGGAAAAGGTAGGAAAATGAATGGAAAAAACGAAGAAAATGTATGGAAAAAGGCAGGTAAATTAGGAGGAAAAGGCAGGAGATTTAATGGAAAAAGGCAGGGAAATGAATGGAAAAAAAGGCAGGAAAATGACTGGGAGAAAGCGGTAAAATGAGGAAGAAAGGCGGCTAAATGAATGGAAAAATAGCGGGAAACTGAATGGGAAAAAAGCAGGAAAATGAGGGGGAAAATTTAAGGAAAATGACAACGACAGGGCAGGAAAATGACGGGGAGAAGGCGAGGAAACGAATGGAAAAAAGGCGGGACAATATATGGAAAAGGCGAGTAAATGAGGGGGAAAGGCAGGAAAATAAGGAAAAAATGCAGGAAATTGTATAGAAAAAGGAGGGAAAATGAGGGGGGAAAAGGTGGGGAAATGAATGGAAAAAGGCAGGAAAATGACATGGAGAAGGCAGGAAAATGAGGAGGAAAAGGCGGGAAAGTGTGGAGAAAAAGGTGGGAAGTTGAATGGAAAAAGGCGTGAAAATCAGCGGGAAAACACGGGAAAATGGATGGAAAAAAAGGTGGGAGAATGTATGGAAAAAGGTGGGAAAATTACTTGGAGAAGGCTGGAACATGAGGGGGAAATGTCAGAAAAATTAATGGAAATAGGAAAGACAATGTATTGAAAAAGCATGAAAATGAGGAGAAAAAGGGAGGAAATTGAGGGGGGAAAGGCAGGAAAATGAGGAGTAAAGGCAGGAGAATGACGGGGAGAAGGCAGGAGACTGAGAGGGAAAAGGCAGAACAATGTATGGAAAAAGGCAGGAAAATGATGGGGGAAAAGCGGAATAATGAGTGGGAAAAGGCAGGAAAGTGAGGAGAAAATAGCGGGAAAATGAGGGGCAAAAAGGCGGAAAAATGACAGCAAGAAAGCAGGAAAGTGAGGGGGAGAAGGCAGGAAAGTGAATGGAAAAAAGGCAGGAAAATGTATGGAAAAAGGTGGGAAAATTAGTAGAAGAAGGCAGGAAGATGAGAGGGAAAAGGCGGGAAAATGTATGGAAAAAGGCAAGTAAATGAGTGGGCAAAGGCCGGAAAATGAATGGAAAAATGGCAGAAAAATTGGGCCGGTATTCCATGAATATCTTCAGCGCTTCCAGCCGGTACGAGCGGCCATCCACATCCACAGTCTGGAAAAGCGGGAAAATTCCAAGGGATGACGGGGGAGAAAGGGAATGAAAAGCTGTTTTTCCAGGGATTTCCAACGGAATTTGTTGTGCTGGCTGAATTCCTGCTCGAATCCCCACGTGATTCCCACAAAATCCCCTCACGATTCCCACAAAATTCCCTCGTGACTCCCACAAAACCCCCTCACAGTTCTTGCCAAAATCACCTCACAATTCCCAAAAAAAATCCCCTCACAATTCCCGCCAAAATCTCCTCATGATTCCCACCAAATTCCCGTCATGATTCCCACCAAAATCCCATCACGATTCCCACAAAAGTCCCCTCACGATGCCCACGGAAATCCTCTCACAATTCCCACGAAAATCCTCTCATGATTCCCACCAAAAATCCTCTCACAATTCCCGCAAATTCAAACTTCCTGCCAAAATTCCCTCACAATTCCCAAAAAAATCCCCTCATGATTCCCACAAAATCCCTTCTTGATTCCCACAAAATCCCCTCACAATTCCAAAAAAAATCCCCTCATAATTCCCATGAAGTCCCCTCATGATTCCTGCCAAAATCCCTTCACGATTCCCACCCAAATCACCTCATGATTCCCACAAAATCCCCTCACGATTCCCGCCAAAATCCCCTCACAATTCCTGCCAAAATGCCCTCTTGATTCCCAAAAAATCCCCTCGTGGTTCCCAAAAAAACCCCTCAAGATTCCCACAAAATCCCCTCACAATTCCCACCCAAAATCCTCTCACAATTCCCACAAAATTCTCTCACGATTCCCGCCAAAATCTCCTCAGGATTTACGTCGAAATCCCCTCTCAATTCCTAAAAAATCTCCTAACAATTCCCACCCAAATTCCATCATGATTCCCGCCAAAATCCCATCATGATTCCCGCCAAAATCCTCTTACAATTCCTTCCCAAAATCCCCTCATGATGCCCACAAAATCCCTTCACAATTCCTGCCAAAATCCTCTCATAACTTCTGGAAAATGCCCTCACGATTCCTGCCCAAATCCCCTCGTGATTCCCCCCCAAATCCCCTCACAGTTCCTAAAAAATCCTCTCACAATTCCCAAAAACATCCCCTCACAATTCCCAAAAAATCCCCTCCTGTTTCCTGCCCAAATTCCCCTTATGATTCCCAAAATAATCCCCTCACGATATCTGCCAAAATCCTCTCACAATTCTGAAAAAAACCCTCACGATTCCCACAAAATCCCGTCATGATTCCCACAAAATCCCCTCACGATTCCGAAAAAAACCCTCACGATTCCAAAAAAAACCCCTCAGGTTTCTGAAAAAACCCCTCACAATTCCCACAAAATCCCCTCACGATTCCCACAAAATACCCTCACAATTCCCACCCAAAATCCTCTCACAGTTCCTAAAAAAATCCCCTCACGATTCTCACCCAAATTCCTTCATGATTCCCGCCAAAATCCCGTCACAATTCCTGCCAAAATCCTCTTACAATTCCTGCCAAAATCCCCTCATGATGCCCACAAAATCCCTTCACAATTCCCTCCAAAATCCCCTCATAATTCCTGCAAAATGCCTTCATGATTCCTGCCCAAATTCCCTCACGATTTAGCCCCAAATTCCCTCACAGTTCCTAAAAAATCCCCTCACGATTCCCACAAAATCCCCTCATGATTCCCATAAAATCCCCTCAGGATTCCCACCTGAGAGGGACCTTTATATATGCCTCAACATACATCACAAATGGGGTGGAGAAAATTCTTATCAAAAACTGTGTTGCCCTGTGCCCAGAGAGGCTTCACCTGGCACCCAGTCAGGGCAGAGATCAGACTGCGAGCAACTCCCCACGCCCCCAGCCCCCCCCCCACACGCTTGCTGGTGAGGACAAGTACCCGGATGCCCACGAAAAATGCCCGCCAGAAACGGGCCCGTGAAGCCAAATTTGGGGAGGAGTTTGGGGGCACATAAAAGCAGCTCGCTGCAACACCACGAGGTCTGTCTTGTCTTTTTGCTTTGGGTCGCTCGAAGAGTCTGCTTGGCCCCTTCTGCTCCCACTTTCGCGCCCTCTTTCCTGTGCCTGTCTCCCTGCCTGTGCCTGCTTCGCCCTGCTGTGCCAGTTCTAGGAACTAGCTTGTCGCCGTGAAGATCTCGTGCCCGCAGCCATCACCCACACCCAGCTCGTAGCTGCCACTGCCCACAGCTGCCGCCTGCACTCAGTTTCCAGCCGCTGCCTGCACCTAGCTCGTAGCCGCTGCACGCAGCCAAACTGCAGTGGCCGCCACCTGCATCCAGCCCTGACCTCTGCTGCCGCCGTGTTCCCCGTGTTGCCCGCAGCAACGAGCCCAGAGCACAAGCCCATGGCACCCAGCCTGCAGCCACGGCTGCCCTCAGCCACCGCGCCCCAATGCTGAGAGACTGCAGCTGCTCCAGGAGTGTGCCTGCAGCCACAGCAGCCCGTTCCCCGCCGAAGGAAGGGACATGCAGCCTGCTGCTCCTTAAAAATTGTGCCCAGCCTGCCACTGCAGCTATGCAAACGCTCCGCAGTTCGCAACACGCATGCTCTGTCTGCCAAACCGATGCTGACAAATAGCCGGGGTTCTGTGGTAACGCTGTCCGCCTGCTTCTCTCCCCACCCCCACTCTTTTTCTTCTCTCTCTCTGCTCCTTTTTCCTGTTCTTCCCCTGCCTTTTTTTTAATAAGAACACTTAAGTTTCTTTTTTGTTAATTGTTTGTTTGTTATATTTCAATAAGCAGTTTTCAGCTATAATATTGCCATGTTAGTGCCTGATTTTTCATCAGAAAAACCTATCAACAGAATCCTTCCCAGCTTCCCTTTTTATAGTGGAACGGGACACCACCCAAATCCCCTCACGATTCCCACAAAATCCCCTCATGATTCCCACCAAAATCCCCTCATGATTCCCAAAAAATCATGTTATAATTCCCATCAAAATCCCCTTACAATTCCTGCCCAAATCCCCTCAAAATTCCCAAAAAATTCTCTCGTGATTCCCATCAAAATCGCCTCATCATTCTCCAAAACCCCCCTCACAGTTCCCAAAAAATTCCCTCATGATTCCCAAAACATCCCCTCACAATTCCCACACAATCTGCTCAAGATTTCCGTCCAAATCCCCTCACAATCCCTAAAAATATCCCCTCTCAATTCCCACCCGAATTCCTTCATGATTCCTACCAAAATCCCCTCACATTTCCCTCCAAAACTGCCTCATCATTCCCAAAAAATCCCCTCACATTTCCCTCCAAAACCACCTCATCATTCCCAAAAAATCCCCTCACGATTCCCACAAAATCCCCTCACGGTCTGCCAAATCCCAGAAAAAAAAACCCAAACAAAACAACAGGAAAAAAAGTGGGAAGAAAGGGGAAAAAATGGGAAAATAAGGGGAAAAAGGGGAAAAAGAGGGGGAAAATAGGGCAAAAAACTGGGGGGAAAATGGAGAAAAGAATGGGAAAAAACCAGGGGAAAAGGGAAAAAAGGAAAAAGTCCAAGAAAACAGGGAAAAAATGGGGAGGAATGGGTAAAAACAGAAAATAAATGGGGAAAAAATGGGAAAAATGGGGGGAAAAGGAGAAAAATGGAAAAAGGGAAAATAAGGGGGGGAAATGGAGAAAAAACGGAAAAAAGGCAAAAAAAAAGTGAAAAAACTGGGAGAAAAGGAAAATACTTGGGAGAAAAACTGGGAAAATAAGGGGGATGAAATGGGGGGAAAAACTGGGAAAAATGGGGGAAAAAGAAAAAAGTAAGAAAAGGGGAATATGGGAAAAAAAGGGAAAATTTGGGGAAAATAAGGAAAAATGGGATAAAACCAGGAAAAACGGGAAGAAACCTGGGGGAAAAAAGGGGGTGAAATGGGAAAAATGGGAAAAAAATGGGCAGAAAATGCGGAAAAATAGGGGAAAAGTTGGGGGGAAAGCGGGGGGAAAGAAAGGAAAAAGAAAGGGAAAACTGGGGGGAAAAGTGGAGAGAAATGGGAAAAAATGAGAAAAAGCGGGAAAAATCAGGAAAATACTGGGAAAAAGGGGGGAAAACAGGAAAAGAGGGGGGGAAAGGGGAAAACTTTCTAAAAAAACAGGAAAAAAGGGATAAAACTGGGAAAATTGAAAAAAGGAAAATAAGAGGGAAAAATGGGCAAAATACAGGGGGAAAAGGGGGAGAAAACCCAGGAAAAACCCCCAGGATATTCCCACCGAACGGATTCCAAATGCCGAGGAATTCCGGCGGCGGAAATTCCCACTGGGAATTCTGAACTCTCACCTGTTCCCTTCCCGTGGCGGCCTCAGTCCAGAAGAGGCAAAATCCTTGGATGGGAGCGTCAGAAAAAAGCAGGAGGATCCCAAAAGAGCTGGATGGAAGTGGGAGAAGCCGGAAGGGTGTGGAAATTTTCCATGGGGACGGGAATTTGCACTGGAAAAGCGGGAAAAGGGAATTGGCGGAATTGTGGGAATGGCAGGAATGGCGGGGAGTCGGGATGAGGAGGAGGGAAGAGAATGGGAAAAGTGGGAAAAATGGGGAAAAACATGGAAAAGATGGGTGAAAATGGGGAAAAGAAGGGAAAATGGGGGGAAATGGAAAAAATGGAGAAAATATGTTGGGGTCACTGGGCCAGCTGGTCAGCCAGGGAGCTCTAAAGTAGCTGAGGCCAGCTGGTGGAAAAACTCAAGCATTTGAAAAATACCTTCATGCCTCTGTGAAGGAAAAGCCTCTCCCACAAGTCCTCGCGGTTGGAATGTAACCTTATCCCCCACACCCTGTTGAATGGAAAACTACCTCTCCCAGCAGCCTGTGGGGCTGCTTCCTGCCCTGGTCCCCTGCCCTGCCCCTTCCCTCTGCTCAGCGGCTCCGTTCCCTGGCCCCGCCTTTGTACCGCCCCTGTGCCCTCAGAACAGTGTAGAAGCTGTCTGGCCATGTGCCAGCTCTCTCTTCGTGTGCTCACCTCTGTGGATGAACTAAACCTGCACCGTGGAACTCGGGCAAGTGTTGGGCTCTCCTTGGCACCTTGTCTCTGGTAATATTGAGCCATCTGGCTTAGGCGTGGAGGTGCGTGCCACCAGCGCCTTCCAGCTGTGCAGGGCAGAAAGAGGGGTGTGCTAGCAGTCATTCTGCACCTGAATTGTCTCCCTCAAGAGACAGTTTGGGGTACACAGCAGCTACCTCCAACCACCCGATATCCCTCACAACCTTTAATATTTATAAAAATGTGCGAAAAAATGGGAAAAACAGGGAAAAGGTGGGGGGAAATGGGGGGAAAACGTGGGAAAAATGGGGAAAACATGAAAAAAGAAGGAAAAACATGGGAAAAAGAGGGAAAAATGTGTGAAAAACAGGGAAAATCTTGGGAAAATGGGAACAATGGGGGGAAATATAGAAAAAGGGAGAAATGTGAGTAAAGCCTAAAAATGTGGAAAAATGGGGGAAACGGGAAAATCATGAAAAACCATGGAAAACATTGGAAAAACAGGGAAAAATGTGGGAAGATGGGAAAAAGGTGGGAAAAAATGAGAAAAACAGGAAAAATGGGTAAAATGTGGAAAAAGTGGGAAAAAGTGGGAAAAGCAGGAAAATGTGGGAAAAACAGGAAAATATGGGGAAAACGGGGGAAAAAGTGGGAAAAACGGGGGAAAATGTGGGAGAAATGGGAAAAACAGGGAAAATATGGGAAAAATGGGGGGAAAGTAGGAAAAAATGGGAAAAATATGGGGAAAATGTGGGAAAAACATGGGAAAAACAGGGCAAAATGGGGGGAAATGGGAAAAATACGGGAAAATAGAGGAAAAACTTTGGAAAATGTGGGAAACGGTGGGAAAATGGGGGGGAAAGTGGGAAAAGCTCCCCAAATTGCCAGTGCTGGCATTCCCAGGACACTCACACTCGGGGCAGGTGGAGACGTTGATGGATTCCCAAGATTTTCCAGCTCCCCACTCGGAAGTGACGACGTGGCAGGTGTAGGATTCCATGGGAAGCAGATTTGAAACAGTGCCCTGGAGAATTCCTGCCTGCCACGTGTTCACGAAAACTTTTCCTGACTTTTTTCCCGCCCTTTTTTTCACCTCACAAAAGGTTTTCCCACCTTTTTATCCAGCCCCTTTTTCACCTCATGAAAGGTTTTCCTGTACTTTTTTCCCATCCTTTTTTCTCTCCCTTTTTCCCGCCCTTTTTCCTCCTCAGGAAAACTTTTTCCACCCTTTTTTTCACCTCATGAAGGGTTTTCCCACCATTTTATCCCCTCATGAAAGGTTTTCCTGCCTCTTTTCTTCTGCCCTTTTTTCCTGCCCTTTTTCCCCCTCACACAAGGTTTTCCCGCCCTTTTTTCCCCCGCATTTCTTCCCCTTCCTTTTTTCCCACCTTTTTTTCCCCGCCCTTTTTTCCCCTCACTAAAGGTTTTCCTGCCCTTTTTCCCCTTCTATATTGGTTTGAAAATAAGCCAGTGGGACATTGCAAGTCAGCATTAAAATTTAATGGGAAAAAATTAAAAATAAGTGAAATAATACAAGGAAAAAGCACTGACAAAGTCAGATGCAACCCGACACCCTGTTAGGGTAGTGGTAGCAGTCCAAATTAAGTAGTTCAGTTGAAGCGGTGATCCTATAGAATGTTTGGTCTCCAGCTGAAGGTCCAGTGGTAGCTCTTGTCCTCTGGGAACCCAGCAGACAGGCCTAACTTAGGCACTTCCAAGGCCAGTTTATATCCAGGTGGGAATGCTTGGCTCCTCCCTCCTGGGCAGAGCATTTCACAATAGGATGAGGTAAGTCCATGAGCCATGCAGTGATTTCTTGAAGGCCCATTGTCTGTTATCAGGGGTGGGTCATAGCAGGAGATAACAGGTAATGGCCCACAGCTGGTGGTAATAGAATACCTCTATATTGTAACCTAGGACACCCTCACACAAGGTTTCTCCGCCTTTTTTTTTCCCCATCACTTTTTCTCACCTTTTTTTTCCGCTCTTCCCCCCCCACTTTTTTCCCACTTTTTTTTCCTTCATGAAAGCCTTTTTTCCCACCTTTTTTCTGCTTTTTTCCCCGCCATTTTTCCCCCTCACAAAAGGTTTTCCTGCTTTTTTCCTGACTTCTTCCTGACTTTTTCCCTCACGAAAAGTTTTCCCGCTCTTTTCTCCCACCGTTTTTTCCCGCCTTTCTTTTTCCACCTTTTTTTCTGCCCTTTTTTTTCCTCACAAAAGCTTTTCTTGCCCTTTTTCCTGCCCTTTTTTCCCCTCTCGAAAGTGTGGTGGCCGGTGAACATATGGTGTTGGGGTGACTGGAGAGGTTCCCCCCGAGGTGCATTGCCCTTTGGGATGGACTGTCCCAGTTTGAATTCTGCGGTTGCCTGTCAGCCTGGTCCCTCCCCCAGAGCTCTCCCATTGGTCCCCGCTCCCTGGTCCCACCTTTCCCCTGGCCTGAATTAGCCATGCTGTTCGTATTTACCTCTACACCCTCTGACAGTGAAGATGCAATAAAATCCTCCTGCTGGAATTGCAAGCAAATACCCTTCCTGCCTCTTTGTCACTGACTGAATACTGATTTACAGTATTACAAAAGGTTTTCCCACCCTTGTTTCCCCTCATGAAAGGATTCCTTGCCTTTTTTCCCCACCTTTTTTTCTCTCCCTTTTTCCCGCCCTTTTATTCCCCTCACAAAAGGTTTTCCCGCCTTTTTTTACCACTGTTTTTTCCGGCCTTTTTTCACCACCGTTTTTTCTGGCCTTTTTTCCTGCACTTTTTCCCCCTTCACATAAGGTTTTCCTGCCTTTTTTTCTCGTCCTTTTTCCCGCTCACAAAATCTTTTCCTGCCTGTTTTCCCGACTTTTTTCCTGCCTTTTTTTCTTGCCTCTTTTTCCCTCATGAAAGCTTTTCCCACCTTTTTTCCCTCCTTTTTCTCTGCTTTTTTTCCCCTCCCTTCCCCCCACACACAAGGGTTTCCCGCCTTTTTTTCCCGCCCTTTTTTCCCCCTCAAAAAATCTTTTCCTGCTTTTTTTCCTGCCTTTTTTCCCCTCACAAAAGGTTTTCCCACCTTTTTTCCCACCCTTTTTTTCCCCTCACAAAATCTTTTCCCGCCTTTTTTCCCACCCTTTTTTCCCGCCCTTTTTTCCCCTCAGAAAAGGTTTTCCCACCCTTTTTTCCCGTCTTTTTCTTTCCCACTCTTTTTTCCCACCTTCCCCCCCCACACAAAAAGTTTTCCCGCTCTTTTTTCCTGTCTTTTTCTTTCCCGCCTTCCTTTCCCGCCTTTTTCTCCCACCCTTTTTCCCCCTAATGAAAGGTTTTCCTGCCCTTTTTTCCCACCTTTTTTCCCCCTCACAAAAGGTTTTCCCACCCTTTTCTCCCGCCTTCTTCCCCCTCACGAAAGGTTTTCCCACCCTTTTTTCCCCCTCATGAAAGGATTCCCTGCCTTTTATTCCCCGCCTTTTTTCTCTCCCTTTTTCCTGCCCTATTTCTCCCCTTCACAAAAGGTTTTCCTGCCTTTTTTCCTGCTTTTTTTTCCCCTCCTTTTTCCCGCCTCTTTTTCCCCTCACAAATGGCTTTCCCGCCCTCTTTTCCTTCCTTTTCTCCTCCTATTTTCCCCCTTACAGAAAGTTTCCCTTCCCTTTTTTCCCGCCTCTTTCCCACCTTTTTTCCTTCCTTTTTCCCCCTCCCTTTTTTCCTGCCCTTTTTTCCCCAGACTTTTTTCCTGCTGTTTTTTCCCACTTTTTTTTCCCCTCGCGAATAGTTTTCCTGCCCTTTTTTCTTGCCTTTTTTTTCCCTCATGAACGTTTTTCCTGCACTTTTTTCCCGCATTTTTTTCCCGAAAAAAGGTGGGAAAAAAAGGGGGGAAAAAGGGCGAGGAAAAAAATGGGGAAAAAATGCCGGGATAAAAAGAGGGGGAAAAAAAAGCCAGGGGAAAAAATAGGCAGGAAAACATTTTGTGAGGGGATAAAAGGGCAGGATAAAAAGCAGGAAAAAAGGGCGGGAAAAGATTTTGTGAGGAGAAAAAAGATGGTGTCCTGGGTTGCAGTGTATTCTATTACCGTCCTCATGAGCCGTTGAAACCAGGTGGGGCAGTGTTTCCTTGCCTCCTCCCTCCAGACTAGTGTTCTGTTAATGGCCCATTAATGTTGTGCCGCATGACTCAGAGGTAACTCCCCCCAGACTATCTTCTGTTAACGAGCCCATCAACACCTGGCCTCATGACTCATCATCCCACTGTGAGAGGCTCCGCCCAGAGGGAGGAATCAAGCATTCCATCCTAGATAAATCTGGGCTTCTGAACACCATGGGGGGCCCTGTCTACTGGATTCCTGGAGGACAAGAGCTACCACTGGACCTTCAGCTGGAGACTAGACCTTCCACAGGATCACCACTTCGACTGAACTACCTCATCTGGACTACTACCACCACCCTAATAGGGTGTCACGTTGTATCTGACTTTGGCTGTGTTTTTCTTTCCTCTTTCCCTTGTATTCTTTCACTTATTTTTAATTATTTATTTTCCCTATTAAATTTTAACCCTGACTTGGGATCTCCCTCTGGTTTGTTTTCAAACCATTACAGATGGGAAAAAAGGCAAAGAAAAAAGGCGGGAAATCTTTTCATTGGGGGAAAAAAAGGGTGGGGAAATGGCGGGAAAACCTTTTGTGAGGGGAAAAAAAGGTGGGAAAAAAGGAGGGGAAAAGGCAGGAAAATCTTTTGCGAGGTGAGAAAAAAGGCGGGAAAAGGGGCAGGAAAACCACTTGTGAGGTGAAAAGAGGCAGGAAAAAAGGAAGGGGAAGAAAGGGGGGGAGAGAAAAGGAAGGAAAAAAGTCAGGAAAAAAGGGCAGGAAAACCTTTTTTGAGGGGAAAAAAGGTGGGGAAAAAAGCCAGGAAAAAAAGGCAGGAAAAAATGATGGGACAACCTTTTGTGAGGGGGAAAAAAAGGCGGGAAAAGATTTTGTAAGGGGAAAAAAGGCGGGAAAAAAGGGGGGAAAAAAGGCTGGAATAAAAGGTGGGAAATATAGTCAGGGGAAAAAAAGGCGGGAATCATTTTTTGAGGGGAAAAAGGATCAGGAAAAAAGGGTGGGAAAACTTTTTGTGAGGGGGAAAAAGGCAGGGAAAAGGAGGGGAAAAAAGGTGGGGGAAAAGGGCAGGAAAACCTTTCACGAGGGAAAAAAAGGTGGGAAGAAAGGGCGGGAAAACCTTTTTTGAGGGGGAAAAAGGGCGAGAAAACATTTTGTGAGGGGAAAAAAGGGCTGGAAAACCTTTCATGCGGGGAAAAAAAGGTGGGAAAAGGAAGGGAAAAGTGGGGGAAATCCTCGTGTGAGGGGGGAAAAAAGTGGGAAAAATGGGCGGGGAAAAAAGGCGGGAAAAAGGGCAGGAAAACCTTTTGCGAGGGATAAAAAGGGCGGGAAAAAAGGCAGGAAAAACAGATGGGAAAACCTTTTGTGAAGGGAAAAAATGCAGGAATAAAGAGCGTGAAAAAAAGGACGAGAAAACCTTTTGTGAGGGGACAAAAAGGTAGGGAAAAAAGCAGAAAAAACAGCAGGAAAAAAGGCAGTACAAGCCGTTGTGAGGGGAAAAAAAGACGGGAGACATGGAAGGGGAAGAGGCAGGAAGCAGGGAAAAAAGTGGAAAAAAAGAGTGGGAAAACCTTTTGTGAGGGGAAAAAAAGAGTGGGAAGAAAAAGCAGGAAAAAACGGTGGGAAATCTTTTCATGAGGGGAAAAAAGGGCAAGAAATCCTTTCATGAGAGCAAAAAATAACAGGAAAAAAGGCATGAAAAAAAGGGTGGGAAAACCTTTTGTGAGAGGGGAAAAAAAGGGTGGGAAAAAAGGGAAAGAAAACCTTCTGTGAGGAGAAAAAAAGCAGGAAAAAATAGGCAAGAAAACAAGGCAGGACAAAGCTTCCCAGAATTCCCACTCACCCAGCACAGAGAGCTCGGTATCTGAGCTCTCGTTCCCGACGCTGTTGCCGAAATTCACCAGGCAGGTGTAAATTCCCAAATCCCGGGAAGTGATGTTGGCAATGTGCAGGTTGCTGCCAGCCAGCCAGGAATATTTCTTGGAGCTGGGAGAAATTCGGGAATGTCAGCACGGAATTCCGACTTGATTGGATTAGTTTGATTGGAATTTCCATCAAGAATTGCTTTGGAATTCCAGTGGCATTCCAGGTGGGATTGTGGAGTCCTTTCCAAGCTTGGATTGGCTGCAGGGATCCAGGGGAATGGGAAGATTTGGGAGCCGTTCCCGTTGGAATTTTGGTTGGGAATGCCCAGTGGAATTTGGGATTTCCATTAGAATTCCTGACCCTTTTTCCTGTTGGAATTCTTGCTATTCGTCCCCCTGGGATTCCCATTCCCACTGGAATTCCCAGCCTTGAATGCCCTTTGAACCTCCCTAAATCCCCAAAAATGGCTGAGAATTCCCAAAAAATCCCCCAAGAATTCCCATAATAGCCAAGAATCCCCAAAAATGGCCCAAAATTCCCAAAAACCAGCCAAGAATCCCCAATAATCCCCTGAAAATTCCCAGAAATCAACCAAGAATCCCCCAAACCAGCAGAGAAGTCCCAAAAATTGGATAATTCCCAAAAAACTGCTGAAAATTCCCTAAATCGGCGGAGATTCCTCAAAAATTTCCCAAGAATTCCCAAAAGATGACCAAGAATCCCCAGAAAAGGCTGAAAATTCCCAAATATTGCCAAGAATTTTTTAAAAAGCCAAAAGAGTCCCAAAAATGGCCAAGAATTCCCAAAAATCCCCAGAAAACCCCAGAAAGCAGCCAAGAATTCCCCCAAAAAAGGCCCAAAATTCCATTAAAATCCCTGAAAATTCAAAAAAAGGTCAAAAATTCCCAGAGGATGCCCCAAAAATTCCCGAAATCCCCTGAAAAATCCCAAAAAACAGATGAGAATTCCAAAAAATTACTGAAAACTCACAAAAAAAAAGACTGGGAATTCTCAAAAATCCCCTGAAAATTCCCAAAAACCAGCAAAAATTTCTCAAAAAAACTGCAACTCCCAAAAAAGGCAGGAAATTCCAAAAAATCCCCCAAGAATTCCCAGAAAATGGCTGAAAATTCCCCCAAATCCCCCAATAAAGGCTGAGAATTCCCAAAATCCCCCAAGAATTTCTGAAAATGGCTGAAAAGTCCCCCAAATCAGCTGAAAATTCCCAAAAAATCCCCCAAAATTCCCAAAAAACAGCCAAAAATTCCCCAAAAAGGCTGAAAATTCCCTAAATATATCCCCAAAAATTCGCAAAAAGTCTGAAAATTCCCCAAAAACACACTGAAAATTCCCCAAAATCTCCCAGATTCCCAAAAAACAGATGAAAATTCCCTCAAAACCACTGAAAATTCTCAAAAATCCCCAAAAATTCCCAGTAAGTGCTGAAAATTCCCCAAATCCTCCGAAAATTGCAAATAACCAGCCAAAAATTCCCAAACAAATCTCCGAATTCTCAAAAAATCCCCAAAATTCCCAAAAAATGCTGAAAATTCCTCAAAAATCCCAAAAAAATCCCCAAATCACCCTAAAATCCCCCCCATCCTCAAATTCCCAAAAAAGATGAGAATTCCCAAAAAGTCCTGAAAAATCCCCAAAAAAGTCCCCAATATCCTAAAAAAATCCCCCAAAATCCCCAAAAACTCCCCCAAAAAATCTCCAGAAAGTCCCTAAAATTCCCCAAAAATCCCCAAAATTCCTCCCAAAATTTCCCTGAATTCCCAAAACTTCCTCAAAATTTTCCAAAATGGCTGAAATTTCCCAAAAACTCCCAAAAATTCCCAAAAATTTCCCAAAAAATCCCTGAATTCCCAAAAGACCCTGAAAATCCCCCCAAAAATCAAAAACAATCCCTCAAAATGGCTGAAAATTCCCCTAAAAACAGCCAAAAATTCCCAAAGAACAGCCAAAAATTCTAAAAAATCCCCCAAATTCCCCAAAAATGCAGAAAATCCCCCAAAAATCCCCCAAAAATTCCCCAAAAATCCCCGACTTCCCACCAATTCCCCAAAATTCCCCAAAAAATCCCCCCAGATCCCAAAAATTTCCAAGAAAGGCTGAAAATTCCCCAAAGTCCCCAAAAATGGCTGAAAATTCCCCAAAAAAACTTGTAAATATCCTCCAAAATTCCAAAAAGATCCCCAAAAGATCCCCAAAAAATCCCCCAAAATTCCCAGAAAATCTCCCAAAATTTACAAAAAATCTCTGTTAATTCCCTAAAATGCCTGAAAATTCCCAAAATCCCCGAAAAAACACCTAAAAATTACCCAAAAATCCCCCAAATGTCCAAAATGGCTGAAAACTCCCAAAAAAACCCCAAATTCCAGAAAACCCACATGAAAATACCCAAAATTCCTCTAAACTCCCAAAAAACAGCCGAAAATTCCCAAAACACCACCTGAAAATTCCCCCAAAAATTCTGCAAAATCCCTCAAAAATCCCCAAAATCTCTGAAAATTATCCAAAATCCACAAAAAAATCTCAAAAAACCACCTGAAAACACCCAAAAACCAGCCAAAATTTTCCTGATTTTTCCTGGGTTTTCCCACTTTTCCAAGCCCAAATTTGAGGGAAAATCCAGAATTTTTCCCCTCTTGGATTCTCTCCATTAAATCCCAATTTTTTCCCCATTTTCCCCCGAATTTTCCTGCTTTTCCAAGCCCAAAATTCAGAGAAAAATCCCAAATTTTCCCCTCCTTAAAATCTCAATTTTTTCCCATTTTTTCCCATTTTTTCCTAATTTTTCCCGCTTTTCCAAGCCCAAATTTGAGGGAAAATCCGGATTGGAAAATGATAGAAATCCCGAGAAAAAATCCAGGATCAGGGCCTGGAAAACCATGGAAAAGGCTGGAAAACTGGGAAAAAAGTCGGGATCAGCTCCCAGCAGAGCATCACCGGCTCCAAATCCTGGAAAAATTCTGGGATTCAGAGACGGGAAATGATGGAAAATGATGGAAATCTGGGAAAAATTCTAGGATCCAGGGATGGAAAAAGATGGAAAATGATGGAAATCTGGGAAAAATTCTGGGATTCAGGACCTGGCAAAAATTCTGGGATCCAGGGATGGAAAGAGATGAAAAAGGATGGAAATCTGGGAAAAAATGCTGGGAAAAGGGTGGAAAAGATGGAAAATGATGGAAAACAATCCAAATCCTCAAGAAAACCTGGGAAAAGGGTGGAAATCTGGGAAAAATTCGAGATTAGGACTGGGAAAAGATGGAAAATTATGGAAATCCTGGAAAGTTCTGAGATCGGGGCTGGAAAAACATGGAAAAGGCCGGAAATCTGGGAAAAATGCCGGGATCCGCTCCCGGCAGAGCATTCCCAGCTCCAAATCCTGGAAGAATTCCAGGATCACAGGCTGGAAAAACATTAAAAAAGATGGAAAAGGATGGAAATCCTGGAAGTCCTGGAAAAATTCCGGGATCAGAGACTGGAAAAACACGGAAAAGAACCCAAATCATGGAAAAAATCTGGGAAAAGGATGGAAATCTGGAAAAAATTCCAGGAGCAGGGGCTGGAAAATAATCTGGGATGGAAAATGCTGGAAAAGGATGGAAATACAGGAATAATTCCAGGATTCAGGACCTGGAAAATAATTCCAGGATCCAAATCCTGGAAAAAAATCTGGGATCCAGGGATGGAAAATGATGGAAAAGGACCCAAATCCTGGGAAAAAAATGGGACTACAGCAGGAAAAACAGGGAAAAGGACAGAAATCCAGGAAAAATTCTGAGAAAAGTATGGAAGAAGGTGGAAGAGGATGGAAAAGGATCCAAATCCTGGAAATCCTGGAAAAAATCCTGGATTCAAGGCTGGAATATGTTGGAAATCCAGGATCAGGGCTGGATAAACACGGAAAAGGCCGGAAATCCAGGAAAAATTCTGGGATTCAGGACTTGGCAAAAATTCCAAGATCCAGGGAGAGAAAGGGATGGAAAATGATGGAAATCTGGGAAAAATACAGGGATTAGGGCTGGAAAAGTATTGCTGGACCCAAATCCTGGAAGAATTCTGGGATCAGGGCTGGAAAATGAAAGAAATCCAGGAAAAATTCCAGGATTCAGAGGTTGGAAAAGGATCTGGGATGGAAAAAATCTGGGAAAAAGATGGAAAAGGATCCAAATCCTGGGAAAAAATCTAGGTAAAGGATGGAAATCCTGGAAAAATCCCAGGATCAGGACTGGAAAAGGATCTGGGATAGAAGAATTCTGAAATGCAGGGCTGGAAAAGGTGGAAAAGGATGGAAATCCAGGAAAAATTCCAGGATTCAGAGAAGGAAAAACATGGAACAGGATGGAAATCTAAAAAAAATCCAGGAAAAATTCCAGAATCAGGGCTGGAAAATCATGGAAAAGGACAGAAATCAGGGAAAAAGTCCAAAATTCAGAGGCTGGATAAGGATGGAAAATGATGAAAATTACAGAAAAAATTAAAGAATCGGAGCTGGAAAGAAACAGAAAAAGATGGAAATCAGGGGAAATGTCCAGGAAAAGGATGAAAATCCTGGAAAAATTTGAGATCAGGGACAAGAAAAGAATTCCAGAGATGGAAAAGGATCCAAATAAAAGAAAAATTCTTGGATCCAAGACCAGGAAAAAATTCTGGGATGGCATGCAGGCAGAAAATAAAGCCTGATCCAGCCGCCCTCAGCCCACGCCCAGCCATGTCATTGGGGCGGGGAAACTTTGGGAGCAGCCGCAGCCCTGCTCCTGCTCCTGGCTGGGCACGCAGCTGCTGGGACACAGGTGTGTCCTGATGCCCCCGCCCACCCCCTCAGCAGTGGACAAGATTTGGGGCACTTTGAAGCCATGTTAGGGGTGAATTCTGCTGCTTCAGAGAGGGCAAAGGGACAATTTGAGCGGCTTTCTGGGGTGTTCCCCCTTTTGCCCCACACCGCAAATCTCCCCCCTCTCCACGGATTCTCTGCCACTCCCCTACCGATCCCTCCTGTGCCCCCAAAAGCCCCCTCGGAGGAGGAGGGAAAATCATCATCTGCTGTCCCAGGTATATGGAAAGCCCCTCCCCCGTTCCCCCCCCACTCCATCCTCGTCCCCCTCGACTTGCGGCTGCCAAACGGGATGAGGCTGAAGGGAGCAGCGGAGCCTGCGCCGGCCCAGTGTGGAGAGGTTGCCGTGGCTCCGCAGGTGCTGCCGTGGGCTATGTTGCCAGAGAGAATGCCTATGGCGGTGGGCGAGCGGCCAATCCAAATGGGGCTAGGGTGACAGGGGAGGGTTGCTGGGGAGGTGCTGCGGTGCCGGGGAGCAGGGTGGGCTTTGCCTTTAGGCCGAAAGCAGGGTCGGAGGGCCAAGGATGGGGGTAGGCTATGCAAAGTCCCTTTCGACTGTCGACACGAGCGGCCTGCCGGCCCCGCTAAGCGCAGGGAAACGCAACGGTTTCAGGGCCGCTTGCGGGCGCAGAGCCGGCTGCAGGCGCAGGCCGGTCAGGGAGGCGGCGTGGGGAGGGGTCTGGAAGGGCATGAGGCCGGCGTGGGACTTGCCGTCAGGTGACTGAGTGGGGCAGAGCTTTATGGTGCCACTACGCCGGGGCGCAGATTCCTGCCTCAGATGGAGCACACCTTTTAGGCTTTTAAGCAGTGCGAGAGCGAAGACGACATCGAGAAGAGACTCAGATTCTGCCATCCATGGAGGGCAGGGGTTTCCTGCATAGCTTGCTCCCGCCCATGTTCTCCTCCTGCCTCCCCCGCTGATGGATTTGGTCCCGGCATGGCACTGACTGTAGGAAAGAGGCACCCCGTAATGGGACATTTCTGGGTCAGCTTTCGACAGAAATGTGAGGGGCAAAGTGTCTGGCACTGGCCTTTGGGCCTCAAAGCTGCCAAAGCCGGGCCTTGCAGGGAGCTGTGGGCTGGCACGGCCTGGCTGTTTCCCAGAGAGGGCTGCCTTTGCACAGGGGCTCAGTCTCAGCCAGCAAGGAAAGCTGCAGCGTGTGGGGGACCAATCCCCAGCGGCCTCCTGGCCCAGGGTGTCCCCCGGGAGCAGCCGTGCTCCAGGCCATCACCCGCACACCTAAGGACCCAGAGCTGGTGTTACACATCACGGCTGTGGCTGGGACAGAGACATGAGTGGCCACAGAAGTGGCCGTGTGTCTTGCTTTCAAAGACAGGTGTCTGCCAAGGAAAGTAGGAGCCTCCCTCGAAATGAGAAATGCAACCCCCTTCCCTCCGAATTCTTAGAATTTTGAAATGAAGGGGCTCTCAGGCAAAGATATGAGGAATAGGAATAACAGTTCTTTAATTATGTATGTGTATAACAAGGGGAACAAGCAACAATACTATGGCAGTGACAGCAAACATAGCCACAAACCCACTGCCGGCCTTCTCGGCTGTCAGGCCCTTTCCCCCTTGGTGCAGTTACAGTCACAGCCTGCAGGGGCGCTGCTGGCTCCCGGTGAGCAGGGCAGGTGCGATGGTTCCCCCGCGGCTGCAGGGGGAGCCCCGGAGCGAGCTCGGGGAGCACACGGCAATGGCAGCCTGGGTTCCCGGGAAGGGATGGAGAAAAAGCTTCACAAACGCCCTGGGCAGCCAAGCCCGGTGCCCGGCCGGACCCTCGGGAGCAGCAGGCTGCAACAGCAGGGGAGAGCACAAATCCTGGGTGGCGGGCTAGAGATATCAAAGTGCGGAGCTGCAGCAGGGACCCCAGGAGGTGTCAGCAAGCAAAGCGTGTGGGACTACGACATAGTGAAAGCTGGAAGCAACGGCAGGAGCAGAGCGGCTGCGGCCCGGCTCCCAGCAGGGCAGGGAAAGGTGGGCTTAGGTATTCCGGGTTTCTCCGCTAGAAGGAAGGCAGCCCAAAGCAGAAACCTCCAGCGCTGACAAACTGCCTCTGAACGCTGAGAGCAGCAGCAGCCAGCCCAGGCTGTAGCCAACCCCCAGGTGAAAAAGAAGTAGCCAGTTGGACCCTGCCCCCTGTAGCCAGGTCTTTTGTTTCTCTTAAGCACCCAGTAATTTGTTGCCCTGCCAACAGAGATGGGGAAAATTCTTGAAGAGAAAATAAAACAGAAGAAGAACTCCTAAAAACCCCAGCACCATGGCACTGTCTGCATGCTGTCCCTACTTATCGCGCTGCTCTGCTGGCCGCCCGGTGGCCTGGCAGGCAACAGTTGTTGGTGCTCCGGCTGCGCAAAGCACAAAGTCCTGTGCAGCAGCTAGAAGCCCTGTGCAAGGCTGCCTGCAGGAGGCTCACAGAGGAGCAGGCTGCAGCTGGGTTGTTGCCTAGCAATGAAGCGAGGGCCAGAAGGAAAGAGGGACTCCTTGGCAGTCTTTAGTCTCAGCTTTATTATTGCCCCGAGGGACAAGGGAACAAGCCGAAAGGGGAGGCAACCAAAAGGAGGCCAGAGGATCAGTTGCACGCCCTTTTAAACAGGGGCGGAGAGAAGGCGGGACAAAGGGACAAACCAATAGGGAAGTGACAAGGGATGACAGGGAACAAATCACAGGATAGTAGGGGAGGAGCCAATGGGGTACATAACTGAACGGAACTTTCCAGAACTTAATGAATAGGCAATGGGGTACATGAATAAACATAGAGGACTGAAACAATGAGAAACACAAGAATATAGAACCATCTAGACCTTGGGGAGAGGATGTTGCTGGAGTGACACCCAGTGGGAGGAAACTTTAGACCTCAGTCTCGCCCTCAGATCTGCCCTCGGGGTGGGAGTCTCTGGCAGGAAAGTCCACCCGCTTGATGTCACTCAGCCCCGAGGTGGGCTGGGTCACCACAACATCTCCCCCGTTTTTACTTAATAAATTTAAAAAATAATTGAAAATAATCTTTTTCACAATACAAAAGGATAGGAGCAGTACTAACAAAACAAGACTAATGTCCTTAACTAAGGAGGCCCACCACTTTGAAAGTCCCCATCCTGAGAAGATGTCTTCCAGCCAGCTCTTTGACTCTTCTTTTATTTGATGCACTAGATCTTGCATCCCTTTGATCGCCCGCTGGACGTCTGGGGCCTTCGATGTTAGGTCGAAGCAGCACAACCCTTCAAACTCCTGGCAATCATGATTGTGTAGCAGAAGGAGGTAGTCAATAGCTGCTCTATTTTGCAATGTCACCTTCCTGTTAATCTCCTCGTCTTCGAGGAGGTTGCTAATTGCGGTTGATGTCAAATTCGCCTGTTTAGCCACCCAACACTCTAGGGTGCCCAATTCCCCTAGAACCTTTGCCGCGGCCACCCAGGGCAGAAAAACAGACACGGCGGCACGATGTAGATGGGACTAATGGTAAATTTCTGAATAACAATTTGGATCTAATTCATCAAAACTCCTCTTCTGTCAAGCCAATTCGGATTTGTTGCGCCAATTAATAATTTGGGAGATGCTGGGGGTAAACAGGGTCAACCACCCTAAAGCACACGGCCCTCCAAGAAGGCGAGAGGGGATGCCTGGCCAAGCACAGTTGCCGCATAGCAGGAACATGCCCTTTGGAAGTTGACGAGGGACACTATCGAGCGTTGATGGCATTTTTACGTGCGCGATGTTTTTGCACCACTTGGTGGCTTGATATTCTACTTTGTGCTGGCTGATGTCTGAAATAACCCTTTCTGGGTCTTTGGGGTGAACAAAAACTGGACACAGAAATGAGCTGCGGTAGAACCAAGGAGGTTGAATTTGGCTGGCTCACCGGATAGTTTGGGAACGGTCTTTATCCAATCTCTCCATAAAACAAGTGGGTTTTTGACCGGGACTTTAATCGTCCGCATCATAAAGGATCTCGCTACTATCTGGTGAGTCTGCCTGTTGGTAGAATCAAGGAGGGAAAGTAGGTTTGGGGGAGACTCAGAAAGGTTGAGAGGGATCCCCACCAGGCAGGTTTGTGGGAAATGGAGCTGCAGAGAGTTCGCAGGTGCAGACAGAGTACATAAACAGCATTGTGCTCGAGCAGATAGAAATGGATACATGTTTCGATTTGAGACCTTGGCAGAAGCTGCCTGAGCTAGAAAAGTGAGCTTTGCTTTTACAGCTTAAAGTGAAAACGTAGCTTTGCAGTCTTGTAGTTTTGAAATAAGTTTGCTTTATAAAAGTAAGGATGTATTTTTAATAAGTAAGAACATGTTTTATGTAAGAAATAATAGTGATAAGTAAAAGAGTTAAGAATTTTAAGTTTAGCAATAAACCTTATAATGAAACTTCTTAGAAAGTTAACATGTAGCAATATAAGCCTGCACCATAGGCCTTAATAACAATGTAGTGATTGGTTAAGAAAATGCGCATTGTGGTAAACTGTACAATGATGATTGGTACAAATGTGTCAGCAAGCTTTGTGGCATTTGCTTATTGGCTTAAAAAAGTATAGAAGGCTTTGTAGGAAAAAAGTAACTACTACTGCTGGTGCAGTTGCCCTGGCATCTGCATGTTTGCTGCTGCTATCTTAAGCTACCTCAGTAGCTGCGCTTGCTGCAGCTACCTCTGCTACTGCTGCTATGGCCAATCCCTGTCACACCCTTCAATAAACATGAGACTGATGCAAAAATAAATCATCCAAGTGACATCTCTGTGTTCCTGAGACCCCACCAATCCCGACAGATTGGTGCTCGCCGTGTGAGGAGGAAGCAAAAGACTTTGTCGTATGTCGGGACGCCCCAGAGGACGATTTTAAGTGCGGTTTGATGAAACCGTATTCCGCGGACTAGAGGCACCTGAAACGAAGGTGGATCGGACTTCTACTCGCTGCTAGAGGAAGCAGAACACCCGAGCCCGCTGGACGAGCCGGAGAGGGTCCGTACCTGAGCACCTGTTGGAGGAATACAGGTGAGCTCTGGGGAACATGGGGCAAGAAATGTCCCGGGAACAGAGAGATGTCTATGACCATTTAAAGTCACTGATACGGTCAAGCCCTCATACCGTGCCCGATTCGGAGCTTAAAGATCTTCTCCGTTGGGTACAGAAAAATTTACCCGAGGCGGACCTCGCATCCACTTTCACTTTGGCTCTGTGGGATTTGGTTGGAATTAAGCTTTATGACGCGATCACTTGCCGCGATCTTTTGGTTGCTACGCTGCTTGCCCCATCTCGGGTGCTTATTGAGATTTTTAGATCGCAGTCTCGCCCCGCGGTGCCCACATCTCCCGCGCCATCTCCGCCTCCCTCAGATTCACTGCAGCCTCCGGCGGCTCCCTCTGCCCCTCCGCCATTGCCGCCACCGCGCCCCCCGCGCCCCCCGCCACCTGTGCTGCCTCCTCCCAATGACATGGAGGAAAGGGAACAGCAACAGGGATCCGGAACTTCCGGAATCTACGCGCAGGTTGCGACAGAGCAAGACCTAGCAATCGATTTCAGTTTTGAGAAAGATACTGATTTGTTAGATTCGGGTCCGGTTTATCCAGA
This sequence comes from Monarcha castaneiventris obscurior, assembly GCA_026261815.1. Taxonomy (NCBI): domain Eukaryota; kingdom Metazoa; phylum Chordata; class Aves; order Passeriformes; family Monarchidae; genus Monarcha; species Monarcha castaneiventris. The sequence continues at coordinate 30,154 of JAMPIT010000594.1, read as the reverse complement.
GCGCGAACCCAGTAAAGCGGCGGTCTATCCCGGCACAGATTGGGTGGCAGAGAGACATAAAGCGATAAAGGAAGGGGACTTTGATATGTTGCTCGATCCGCTTTTTGCTATGCCTGTTAGATACAACAGACAAAATCAAAATCCGAGATGGGAGAGAATGGGACATGATGAAATTAAAGATTTACGAAAAGCTATAAAAGACAGTGGACTAAGTTCACTGTATTTTAAACAGTTGCTGAAAGGCATGTTTGCTACTTTTGATCTGACACCATTTGACTGCCGTTACATTTCACGTATGATTTTAACAGAGACGCAATTTCTCATGTGGGAATCTAAATGGCGAAGGTTCCTTCATAAAGTTTTAGAAGGCTATGCTGGTGGTCCTAATGCAGCGCTAACAATCGCTCATTTGGCTGGCGACCCGCCTCATGACCGAGCAGAGGACCAGGCGGCTGACTTATCCAGAGCTGTGCTTGGTGATATCAAGGAGGCAGCTTGTAAAGCTCTGTTGCAAATTGAGCCAGCAGGGACCCCTGAAAATCTTTATACACAAATACGCCAGGGGGCTTCGGAGCCCTATGCCACCTTTATTGATCGCTTAACTCAAGCAATCGAGAGGCAATGCGAGAACAATATTGCCCGTCCGCTTTTGCTCCGTACCCTTGCTTTCGCTAATGCCAACGACGATTGCAAACGAGTTATCAGAGCTTTACCCGACCCAGAGCCTACTCTGCTTCGGATGTTAGAGGCTTGCGGCAAAATTGGCACTCCGCAGCATATTGCCACAATACAAGCAGACACCTTGGGGGAGAAAATTCAAGAGGCGCTAACTAAAATGCTCACTGCTCTTAATCTAAACAGCACTAAGGCAGTGATGCAAACCGAAACTGTTAATAGATTCTGTTACCGATGTAGAAAACCTGGACATTTAATAAAATACTGCCCAGAACCAGTGGGAGATCCTAGGGTACCTAACCGCTGCCCCAGATGCAGAAAGGGAAGGCATTTTGCAAACCAATGCCGCTCTAAATTTGATGTCGATGAAAATCCCCTGCCTCAGTCGAGAAACTTGCTAAGCAACGCGCGCCACCGCGTGACGAAACAAGTAGTGGCAGCTCACCAGAACGGGCCCGATGCGTCTGGAGGCCCGAGCAGCACACTGTCAGCAGGATCGTCCAGCGTCTCCCCAGATTACTACCACCAGGGTCCTACTGCGACTTGGCAACTTCCAAATTAATATTTTTCACACACGAGTTTCATTATACAATACCTACAGGAGTCACTGGAACATCTGAAGAAAGGCAAGAATTTTTAATTATGGGAAAAGATGCTTGTTCTATAATAGGCCTTGTTGTCTATCCAACTATTGTTGCAGCTAATTGTCATGAAGAATTAACAGTTTTAGCTCTAGCTCTTCAACCTCCATTAGTGATTCCTGCAGGAATGAAAATTGCCACAGCTGCTGCAGTACCCACTGTGCCTACACACCAGGCCATAGAAAAGGGATGTCAGCGAGGTCTGCGTTCAGTGACAGACTCTGCTCCAGCGCCTGAAGTTTATTGGACCGAACTCATTGGCCGTGGTCGACCACAGCGAACCTTCAGCCTGACACATAACAACAAGACAATTGGAGTCACAGGTCTGCTGGACACAGGTGCAGATGTCACAATCGTATCTCAATCGCTTTGGCCGAGTGATTGGAAGTTAGTCATACCTTCAGACTCTCTTTCAGGTATCGGTGGAGTTTCAGTGTGCTTGCAAAGTGCATTCATGATTACAGTCAGAGACCATGAAGGAAAAACAGCAGCTGTTCGTCCCTTCGTTGTGACAAAGCCCATTACAGTTTGGGGAAGAGACTTGCTATCTCAGTGGGGAGCCATATTAGAAGTGGGTTTTTAGTGGGGGCCACTGCAGCACTCACCACTCCAAAGCTGTCATGGAAGACTAATGACCCTATTTGGGTGGCACAGTGGCCCCTAGAAGAAAAGAAATTGAGTGCCCTTAAAGAACTGGTAGCTGAGCAACTGCAAAAAGGCCACATTAAACCAACAAACAGTCCCTGGAATTCGCCTGTATTTGTCATTCGCAAAAGAACTTCTGACTCCTGGAGATTGCTTCATGATCTCAGAAGAATTAATGAAGTAATTGAAGATATGAGACCTCTTCAGCCTGGGCTTCCTTCCCTCTCGATGATCCCAAGAGATTGGCCTCTTGTCATCATTAATCTAAAAGATTGTTTCTTCAGCATTCCACTTCACCCAGAAGATGCTCCACGGTTTGCATTTTCAGTCCCTAGTGTCAACAGAGAAGAACCACTGCAAAGGTATCATTGGGTGGTCCTCCCTCAAAGAATGAAAAATTCACCCACAATTTGCCAATGGTTCGTGGCACAAGCCTTGTCTCCAGCTCGGAAGAAAAATCCACAGGCAAAGATTCTTCATTACATGGATGATCTGCTTATTGCAGCACCAACACAGAAAGAAGTAGAAGCAGCCCGTGACAGTGTTATTACAGAAGTTCAAAAGGCAGGATTGGAAATTTCTACATCCAAAATACAAGAAACCTCACCATGGAAGTACTTAGGATGGAGGATGACAAAACAATCAATTAAGCCACAGAAGATAAAGCTTCGAGTCAAAGTCAATACATTGCAAGAATTACAGCAACTTTTAAGAGAAATTAATTGGATCAGGCCTACCCTAGGAATTTCCAATGAAGAACTTACACCACTTTTTAACCTGCTAAAAAGAGATTGTGATATCAAATCTCCCAGGACAATTACACCTGAAGCTCAGAAAGCCCTTGAAGAAATTACTACAGCCCTTCAACAAAGACAGGCACATCGTTGTGCTCCAGAAAAGCCCTTTTTTCTTGCAGTATTAGGAGAAAAAGCACAACTTTATGGTCTCATATTTCAATGGGACACTCCTCAAAAAGATCCTTTGCTGATAATAGAGTGGATTTTTCTACCCTACAGATCTCCGAAAACAATCCTTACAACGCTAGAAATGACACCCACAATCATAATCAAGGCCAGAACAAGATTGTTAGCCATAGCAGGCCAAGATTTTGCAGTGATCTACCTACCCCTGAAAAAAGAGTATTTTGATTGGGCATTCCAAAATTCAGAAGACTTACAAATTACATTGTTAAATTACTCAGGTGTTTGCTCTATTCACTTTCCAAGTCACAAATTATTGCAAGCCAAATTAAGCTTTAGAGAAAAACCCTTGCTAAGTAAAGTGCCTTTAGATGCGGTGACACTATTTACTGATGGTTCAGGGAAAACACACAAGTCAGTAATAGTGTGGCAAAACAAAAAAACTAATGAATGGCAATCAGATGTCCAAACAGTACAAGGATCGCCTCAGGTTATCGAATTAGCGGCGGTTGTTAGAGCATTTCAGCTTTTTCAGGGACCTTTTAATTTAATTACAGATTCAGTTTATGTCGCTAAGATTGTTGAAAGAATTGAAAGTTCAGTTTTAAAGGATGTTAGTAATGACAATTTGTATCGTTATCTCACATGTCTTTATCAAATTTTGCAAAACAGAACTAATCAATACTTTGTTTCTCACATTAGGGCTCATTCTTCGCTTCCAGGATTTTTGGCAGAAGGAAACGCGAGAGCAGATAATCTAACAATGGTGGTTACAAATACCCTGCCTAACATTTTTGAACAGGCAAAAATTAGCCATGCCTTTTTTCATCAAAATGCACAAGCCCTTGTGCAAATGTTTCGCATTTCCAAAGATCAGGCAAGAGCAATTGTAAATGCCTGCCCTGATTGTCAACTGGTGCAACCCCCTGTTTCCACAGGAGCAGTTAATCCACGAGGGTTGCAGAGTTTACAATTATGGCAGACAGATATCACTAAATACCCATCTTTTAGAAAATTTAAAAATATTCATGTGTCAGTAGACACTTTCTCAGGTGCAGTTTTTGCTTCAGTACATGCAGGAGAAACAGCTACTCATGCTTGTCAGCATTTTTTGCAAGCATTTGCCTCATTAGGCGTTCCTCAAGAAATAAAAACAGACAATGGTCCTGCATACACAGCTCAAAAATTGGCCACATTTCTAATGGATTGGGGTGTTCACCATACTTTTGGTATCCCCTACTCCCCCACAAGTCAAGCCATTATTGAAAGAACACATCACACTTTAAAATGTATTCTAGATCAACAGAGAGGGGGAGCAGGGCAAGCAACACCACAGATGCGCTTAAGTAAAGCTTTATATGTTTACAACTTTTTAAATAGTTCTTTCGCAGAGCCAAACCCACCAATTTTTAGGCATTTTTCCAATAGCACTCAGGCAAAATTAAAAGAAAATCCTCCGGTTTTAATTAGAAACCCTGAAACAGGACAAATTGAAGGTCCATATCCTTTAATAACATGGGGCAAAGGGTATGCTTGTGTCTCTACAGGTGCAGGACCTAAGTGGGTTCCAGCAAAGAACGTGAAACCATATCACGCAAGACAACAAGAGCCTAATGAGCTCACAAAGTGAGAGGCCTGCTCAGCCTTCCACTACTGATCAGCCTTCCACTGCCGCCTCTGAGTCTCCTGTCCGTGCTAACAACCAAGAACATCCTGTAGCTGCAGAACCTCAACCTCAGAAAAGACCTAGAGGAAGACCCAAAGGAAGCAAGAACAAAAACTCCTCTAAAGCAGCTCAGAAAAAACTAGAGCCCACCGGTGAAAAGCGACCTAGAGGCAGGCCCAGAAAGTGGCTGCTGCCTAACTAGGCCGTGAATAGTGCAAAAACTGTAGTTCATGTATTGTAGAGAGTTATAATGAGAAAAATGAAATTGTGCTGGATGCTATGCTTATGCTTTTTTGCTTTGCTTGCTTTCAGCAATGCAAGTGTAGTTGTTGATCAGCCTAAAACAAATGTTTGGGTGACTTTAGCTAATGCATCAGGTCTAGATACCATATGCCTATCGACTACAACCCCAGAGAAACCGTTTTCAACTTGCTTAGTGGGAATGCCAGTAGATGCTTGGCCAATACCGAAAAAACTTAAGGTAACAAAAGATGCTCTCACTTGGACCCCGGTAGACAAGTGGGATTGGTAGACTTCTCACCTTCCCAAGGCATCCTTTGAACCAGAAGAATTGGAGCTTTTTGCTTCAGTAAGGGTGGATTTCTGTGTCACATTTAACTATACAGGGAAAGATCAGTCAGCAGTCAAAGATGTTTCTCCACATCACCCTGTCTTTAAAAATCAGTCATTTTGGTGTAGCTACACTTCTTTAACTCCATCTGCATCTAGCATAGTTCCCCTTTCATTACCACGGGGAGTGTTCCTTATCTGTGGAGACAGAGCTTGGTCTGCTATTCCATCACACATCAAAGGTGGACCATGTAGCTTGGGAAAGCTTACTTTGTTCACACCTAGTATAAAAATGATTAGCCAAATGAAACACAGAGAAAAAAGATCATTTGTCCATCAATACAAACCAGATTGCAGTGATGATTTTAATCCTTGGGGTTTTGGAAAAAGGTTTGCTGCGTCATTGTTTCTACCCCAAGCAGCCTCTGGACAAGCACTAAAACAATTGAATCGATTAAGGTGTTGGCTAAGTAAGCAAACCAATGCTACCTCCCTTACATTAAGTGATTTGCTAGCAGATGTTAAAGACACAAGACATGCCACCTTACAAAACAGAGCTGCAATTGATTATCTTTTATTGGTACATGGACACGGCTGTATAGATTTTGATGGAATGTGTTGCATGAATTTATCTGATCACTCAGAGTCCATTCATAAAAGCATACAGCAGTTAAAAGAAGGTGTGTCTAAAATCAAAGTTAATGATGGAACTTGGCTAAATGATTTGTTTAATGGATGGGGTTTAACATCCTGGTTAAAACAGCTTTTGAAAATTGGTCTATATATACTGCTTGTTGTTATAGTTGTATTAATAATGGCTCCGTGCTTGTTTCAGTGCATACAACGAATGATTGACAAAGCTGTCAAAGGAATTTTTGTAGTTCAACAGACAGGGGGAGATGTGGGAAATGGAGCTGCAGAGAGTTCGCAAGTGCAGACAGAGTACATAAACAGCATGGTGCTTGAGCAGATAGAAATGGATACATGTTTCGATTTGAGACCTTGGCAGAAGCTGCCTGAGCTAGAAAAGTGAGCTTTGCTTTTACAGCTTAAAGTGAAAACGTAGCTTTGCAGTCTTGTAGTTTTGAAATAAGTTTGCTTTATAAAAGTAAGGATGTATTTTTAATAAGTAAGAACGTGTTTTATGTAAGAAATAATAGTGATAAGTAAAAGAGTTAAGAATTTTAAGTTTAGCAATAAACTTTATAATGAAACTTCTTAGAAAGTTAACATGTAGCAATATAAACCTGCACCATAGGCCTTAATAACAATGTAGTGATTGGTTAAGAAAATGCGCATTGTGGTAAACTGTACAATGATGATTGGTACAAATGTGTCAGCAAGCTTTGTGGCATTTGCTTATTGGCTTAAAAAAAGTATAGAAGGCTTTGTAGGAAAAAAGTAACTACTACTGCTGGTGCAGTTGCCCTGGCATCTGCATGTTTGCTGCTGCTATCTTAAGCTACCTCAGTAGCTGCGCTTGCTGCAGCTACCTCTGCTACTGCTGCTATGGCCAATCCCTGTCACACCCTTCAATAAACATGAGACTGATGCAAAAATAAATCATCCAAGTGACATCTCTGTGTTCCTGAGACCCCACCAATCCCGACACAGGTTGACATTGGATTGCCAGGGTTTGAAGTGCTGAGACAAATGTGGTCTTCTCCCAGCGATTGTGCCAGGAGTGCCCAAACGTTGACTCTTGGCTGCGGGACAATCCACGATGTGCTTTGAGGGATGCAGAACAGCAGAAGAAGAGAGCTGGCCGTCAGGATGAGGCTGGTAGCTGTCACAGATGGGTGGTGAGCCATATCTAAACGCAAACAAAACATACAGAAATTAATTTGTAGAAAGCACACAAACGAAATAACATCACGACCCCATCAAGGAAATATTTTTGGGACAAACTTAAAAGGGGCCCTTGCGGCGCCTACACCTCCATGCTGCTGATTTGACGTCCTTGGAAGAAGGTAAGTCGCGAGTCTGGTAAGGCTTCACCCATTTCACTGGTACCCACTTTAATCCCTGGGGGGTAGACACGCTGGCCTATCCACGACCCCAGGTGATCAGGCAAAAGGGTCCCTGGACTTGCTGCGTTCCTGGATCTCTGACAAGAACCTCAGGGTTTTCTTTGAGCCTTTTCTGCCCGGTGTTCTTGAAGTGTCTGAAAATGGGTGGCTCAGGCTCTTCAAAGGAGCTGTTTAGAAAATTGATAGCAAAAAGTGCCTTGGAAAGCCTGAACACAGGTGAGTTGGCTTTGGTGTCACTGCTCTGCTGTAGGAGGACCCTTTTCAGTGTCTGGTGGGCCCTCTCTACAACAGCTTGCCTGGTTGGGGAGTGAGGGATCCCGGTGGTATGGAGAAACCCCCACTGTTGGCAGAAGTGCTCAAATTCTTTTGAGATGTAGGCAGGTCCATTGTCAGTCTTAATTTCTTTAGGCATACCCAGCACGGCGAAGGCCTGAACTAGATGCTTCTCAACATCTTTGGCCTTTTCGCCGGCATGGGCGGAGGCAAACATAGCTCCAGAGAAAGTACGTATGGACACATGAACGTACTTCATCCAGCCAACCTCTGGGAAGTGCATCACATCCATCTGCCACACCTCTCCGCTGTTAATGCCTCTAGGGTTTACCCCACTGCCAAGGGATGGAAGCTGGTAAGTTTGGCAGCTGGGGCATGTTGCCACAATAGCCTTTGCCTGGTCCCGCATTAGATGAAACACGTGGACCAGGGCAGGCACATTCTGATGAAACATGGCGTGGCTGATCTTTACCTGCTCAAACATCATGGGGAGTTTTGCAAGCTCTGCTGGAGAGGCTAGAATATCTGCCCTCCGGTTGCCTTCGGCAACCTCCCCTGGCAGTTCTGTGTGTGATCTGACATGCATCACATAGAATGGTTGCTCCCGGTGGGAAATTGCCTTGACTAATTTCGAGAGCAAGCTATATATTTTTTTGATTCAAAATCTCTTTTAGGAGATCTCCTTCGGCTCTCATAGTTACTCCAGCAACATAGGCAAAATCAGTAACCAAATTAAATGGCTCAGAGAACCTCTCAAAGGCTCTAATGACGGCTACAAGCTCTGCAACCTGAGGTGATTCTTGAACAACCTCGACGTCAGCTTCCCACTGCTGCGTCTTTGGATCCCTCCAGGTGATGACTGACCTGTGGGATCTCCCAGAGCCATCTGTAAAAAGTGTTAGAGCATCTTTGATGGGTTTTCTGCTCTGAACCTCTTTTGGAATAATATAGAATGCTTCATTAAAGAACTTATGTTTTGGCCTATGGCTAGAAATAAGGCCAGAGTAACTATCTAAGGCGAATTGTAAATTTTCATTTGTCTGTACCATATGCTCCAATTGGTCCGAGACAACTGGGAGAACAATGCATGAAAAATCACACCCCGCCAGAGTGCGGAGTCTTGCTCGACCCTTGATGATGAGACTCGCCATTAGTTCTTGTGGCGTTGTTATTGTCTTGGATGGTTGGTGCGGAAGAAACACCTGCTCAATGATAACAAGGGAGTCCTTCCGCCCCTCATCCCACTGAAAAATGAGGCTGTGGAGGTGTGGCGCCCTACCCAAGACAATTAATTGAAAAGGTAGGTAGGGGAGATACTTGTGGGCTTGTCTGGAGCTGATCGCCTTCTCTGCCTTTCTAATGGCCTGCCTCGCTTCTGCCATCAGGAACCTAGGAGATGACAAATCCCCCCTCCCAAGAACAAATTAAAAAGGGGGGCTAGGTCCTCTTTTGTCAACCCCAACCAGGGCCTCACCCAGTTCAGGCTGCCGCACAGCTGGTGTAGTTCCTGGAGGTTCTTCGGGTTGTCTTTGATGGTGATAGGTTGAGGCATAATGGATGTCTCTGTTATTTTGAGGCCGAGGTATTTACAGGGGCTCATTTTTGAACCTTTTCAGGTTGTGATTCGAACCCCCGGGCCTCTAATGCCTCAACCACCATCTGCAGAGTCCAGTTTAAATGGTCGTCATTGGGGCAGCAGACTAGCACATCATCCATATAGTGCAGGCTGAGAACAGCAGCAGCCAGCCCGCCCGGGCTGTAGCCAATCCCCAGGTGAAAAAGAAGTATCCAGTTGGACCCCGCCCCCTGTGGTCAGGTCTTTTGTTTCTCTTAAGCACCCAGTAATTTGTTGCCCTGCCAACAGAGATGGGGAAAATTCTTGAAGAGAAAAAGAAAGCTCTGTGTGGTCCATCCCTGGATATTCCTGCCCCCTCCTACTCCAGCCTCACCTTCAATGTGGGAGACCCCTCCCTGGGGGGGACTCAGCATGCAGGACCAGGGTGTGAGGTCCGCCCTCCTCCTAGAGAGGAGACGTGTCTGGGGATCTGGGCCGACCTCCTCTTCCAGAAGGTTCTGGTATGTTCGATGTCCCATTGGCTGTTGTTTGTTGAACCCTCCCCTCAATTGTTTTTACTGGACCCCAGACCCCTGTACCGTCCCCTTGCCTTTTCCCTATTGGCTGCATCCCCTAACCCCTCCCAGTTTTCTCCCCCTTTAAAACTGGCTGCATTCAGGCATTTCCCCAGAGTTCTCCCTCCATTGCTCTCCCTCCGGCATCCCCTTACCAGTCGCTAAAATAAATGAGACCATGGGCAGACCCCCTTTTGCAACCCTTTGCCTCTGAGCCGCTTTCCACCTGCGCCTCATCTGCTGCTTGCCTCAGGCAGCCCCGCCTCTGTGTGAGCCACCCGCGCCAGGCTCAGAAGCAACCCCAGCGGGCTTTCAGGCACTCAGAGGCTGTTGCCTTGGTCGAGGGCGACCAGGAAGCCAGGCTCACCTACAACAAGTGGCGCCCGAACAGGGACCCTGAGGCTCCAACCAGACTCAGGGTTCCTGAACACCTGGATTAGACTGGGACTTTGTACTGCTGCTTCCCTCTTGTGCAGCATACTCTGTTTTAAAGAGTGGTGTTCCCAAGGGCGGATCGGAGGAGCGTTGTCAGACGCACCTGATGTCATGAACCGACTAAAACCGATCCCCAGAGAAAGGAGGACCCAGCTCTGAGGCCTTAGTTGGAGGAGCAGCCTTGAAAACCCCAGGGAAGGTAAATATTTCTGCTGTTTCTTCCCCCTTTTTCCTTAGTTTCTCTTTTTGTAAGCGCTGTGGGTGGGTCTTGCTCTGCAAAGATGAGCAGCAAACTGTCTGTGGAGCAGTGGAAGTTTTACATCCCCGTTCGAAATACCCTTATTGAAAATAAAGTAAAATTTTCTAAAAGCCTCCTCAAAAATTTCGTCAGGTGGATTTTTAAAGAATTTTCCCGCACTACCCCAGACAAAGCCCGATCTTTAAGTTTTTGGTCTAAAGTAGAGAGGAGGATGACCTTTTTGCAAAGCTGCGGTGACCAGTCAGTAGAGCGCTTTTTCATGCTCCTGACAACGGCCTGCAACATTGCAAAAAGGCAAAAGAAAAAAGAAAAAGTCAATGCTCCAGTTTCTCCTTCCCCTTTACCTGCCCCCCACCTTCCCCGTTCCCCAAAACCTATCAGGAGGAGCACAGAGACTATAGAAAGCCCTGAGGCTCAAGGCTGCCATGTGCTTCTCCTTCCCCTGCTCGGAGAGGACCCGCGCAACCCTCTCTGGGCAACCCTAAAAGAGTTTCCTTCAGTTTATCATTCCTAGTTCCTAGCCCAAAAGTTTATTCCCCAGTTAGATCCCCTACTCCCTCAGCTTCTTGTGCCTCACAAAATTGTGGTCACAACCAGCCTGAAGCACAAGATGGCAACAGCTGCATGGTTTCCCTCCCTCGATTTTCTTCTCCCCATAATCCACCTTTTCCCGCCTTTCCAAACCCATTCCTCTCACTCCCCGACGTAAACCCTTTGCCGCCCTCTTATTATCTTACTCCCTCCCACTGGGCAGTGATGGGAACTGTGGGTGGGTCCTTAATTGATAATTCAAAAAATCCCTTCCTCTTCCTAAGTTCTTCCCCCTTCCCAAGCCCACCTCCCTCTACCCCTGACTCCTCCCCTTCTGCCCTTGACCCCTCCCTGGAGGTTGGTGCTTCCGGTTCCCACAATCCCCCTTCCAGTTCCCATGGTGGGAAAGCCAGAAGGGATGCCATCTTGGACTGGGATCCAGAACTCCTTGAGCCCCCCTTCGCAGCCCCTGTTCAATTTAGCCACACAGGCCTGAACCCCACCTGGGAGCCCTTCAGTTATAACAACATTAGGGAGTTTTGTAAAACCCAGAAAGAGTTTGGCCGGGAAAGCAAATATTTCAAAGCTCTATTGCATGGCACTTTTGTCAGCAATACATTAGTTCCCCACGATCTCAAAACGATCGTATCTTGTCTCCTTTCTCCCACAGAATACCAGATGTGGGAAAGAAAATGGAAACAATAAGTTTGGGAACTAATCCTGGTCCTCCCTAATCAATCTGGCAATCAAAGGCTGTCTTTTGAATTGTTGGAGGGGGAAGGGGACTTTAGTAAGCCCCAAACTCAGGCCCAGAACATCCCCCCCGATGTTCTGGCTGCAGTGACAGGAGCAGCAGAACAAGTGCTTCTCGGTATGCCTCCAATTTCTGCCCCTATGATTTCCTATTCTAACAACATCTACCAAGGACCCTATGAATCATGTCTCTTTCGCTCAGGGTAGCCATCGAAAAACAAGTACCTAATCCTGAAATTAGAGAAACAATTCTTGAAAAGATGGTCAAAACAAGAGCAAATGGAAAGAGCAAGGAAATCATTTTATCCCTTCCCCATGACCCACCACCTACCGTAGACCAAATGGCCACAGCCTGCTGGAGGCTCATGAATATAAAAGCACCATCTCACAAACTACCCCAGAAGCTCTCCATAAATGCGATTGATATGAAAGTAGTGATATACTTTAAATGCAGGAAGAGAGGCCACTTTTCAAGAAATTGTACGTCTACTGCCCCCAACCCAAATTTCCAGCACCCACAAATGCCCACCCACTCGACAGCTGTTCCCACTGCCCCCATTCCTACTGCATCTGTCCCTTCTGTCCCTACCCCTGCTGCCCTTTCCCCCACCCCTGGCATGGGAAACTAGGTGTGCGGCATGATGAGGTGGACCCACATTGCAACCAACACATACCATCCGCCAACAAACAGGACTTTCTGCCAGCTACGTTTAATGACTCAATAGATTTTACCGGACTGGACTTTTATATTACTTCATTACAGACTCCTGCCAGAAACGCGGCTGTGCTTGCACTGCCTGATGTTATCCAGGGACCCAGGGAGCTGGAAGTCATCCCTTCCTTTGTTAAAACCAATGAGGATGGGAACTTCCTACTGAAGTTGGCATGTTCTAACCCACTGCTCTTTCTCCCTAGGAATCAGGTCGTCACCAGGGTGAAAGTCTGTCCTTTCCAGGCAGTTCTCGTGGACTCCCCTGTAGTCTGTTGGACCGAAGAGATTGGGAACAACAGACCAGTGGTCAGCTGCAGACTCTCAAGTTGTGGCTCGGACATTTCCCTCACGGGAATGTTGGATATGGGGCAGACGTGACAGTCGTGTCATCTTCCAACTGGCTGTCATCGTGGGAAAAACAATCTGTGGCAGGTACCGTTCGTGGTGTTGGTGGGTACATCCCCGCCGAGCAGAGCAAACATGCAATTCAAGTAGAGGGGCCTGACGGGCACATTGCATCTGTGCGCCCCTTTGTTATCAACTCAGGCTTTAACCTTTGGGGCAGAGATGTCATGGCTCAATGGGGAACCCAGATCGAATTGGCTCCCAAGATCCAGGATTTTTAATTGGGGCCACTGAAGAGCACCCAACTCAACCTTTAAATTGGAAAACAGATTCACTCGTTTGGGTCAATCAGTGGCCCTTACCTAAAGAAAAATTAAAGGTGCTCAACGAGCTCATGGACGAGCAATTAAAGAAGGGAAACACCACTCCTTCTAATAGCCCCTGGAACTCCCCTGTTTCCATCATTCGAAAGCCGGGGAAAGATAGGTAGTGGCTCCTTCATGACCTCAGAAAAATTACGGAAGCCATTGAGGACATGGGGTCTCTGCAACCAGGGTTACCATCACCCTCTATGCTCTCGTGGAACTGGAAGTTAGCGGTTATTGACATCAAGAATTGCTTCTTCCAGATTCCTCTACACCCAAATGATGCCCCAAGATTCGCATTTTCAGTGCCGTCAATTAATCAGCAAGAACCAATGCAGCGCTTCCATTGGCGAGTGTTACCACAAGGAATGAAAAATTCCCCCACCATTTGCCAGTGGTATGTCGCACGTATTCTGTCCCCTATCCAGACTCTGGCTGCTGATTCCATCATGGTCCATTACATGGACGATGATCTGGTCTGTGCACCCAATCAAAATTATTTAGTCTGGACCCTTTCCAAGGTCGTGGGGGCTTTGGAAAGCAATGGCTTTGAGATCCAGTCATCCAAGGTCCAAAAGACTGCTCCATGGAACTACCTTGGAATGAAAATCCATGAGCAAACCATTGTCCCTCAACAAATTAAAATAATTGACAGTCCAAAAAATTTAAGAGAGCTACAATTATGCAGCTCAATAAATTGGATTCAGCCATATGGATGCTGAAAAGCTCCAGCAGAGAATTTCTTCAGCTCTCTGCAGCATTTTTGTGAGAGTTCTGTCTTTCCCATGCTGATTACTTTGACCAAGGTTACAGTATTGTAAACTTCTTGCACCTGCAGGTTGTTTTTGCACTGCTGTTATGGCTTTGACCAGGAAAATATTCAGAGATGGGTGTCTTAGAACTTGACCAATCCCCTTAGGGGATGGATGGCAAAACCAATCACCTTATGCCACTTAATACGCTTTGCGAACTAACATATTGTGGAAGGACGGGCCCCAAATGTAGCAGCCGTCAGTCACTCCAACACCGCCTCCGACCCTACCTCTGAGGATGGAGACTCCTCCTGGGAGGAGGATTCAGTGGGCAGCACAGAGGTCTAATGCCAGCCCCTTCTTCCAGAAGGTTCTCCCAGGGGCGTCGTGTGGTTGGCTGACACTTGATTGATATGTTCTGTAGACCCCCCCAAAAATTGTTGGCCCTCAGATGTTGTCTCCTCCCCTTGTCTGATGCTCTATTGGTCCCCTATCTGGTGCTCCTCCCCTGTTTGCCCCCCTTATAAGGTCGTGTCCCAAGACCCCCCCTCGGGATTTTCTCCTCCTGTTCTGCTCCGCTCCAGAACCCTTGACCCTTTCCTCAATAAAGGAGTTCACGGGGAGACCCCCTCTCGCAGCCTTTTGCCTCCTGGCTGCTTCTTGCGCCGTGCTTCTCACGTGGAGCCGCCCTCCCTCTGCAGGAGCCAGCCTCGCCTTGCCTGCAGCACCGAGGTCTGACCAGGTGTCCAGGGCCATCCAGGGCCGGCATCCTTTGCTGAGGGCAGCTAGGGACAGCCAGCCAACAACATATAGAAGTTTTCGGAGAATTCATAATATGGCTGCTGCCACTTGACCCTGAGCCGGGACTCTGTGTCGTTTCTCTACTCGGCCGTGGTGAGAACTGCGACACAGCCACACTTGGGGATTTCCACAGAGGACCTGGCACCACTTTTCAACCTCCTTCGGGGAGACCACGACCTGACCTCACCCAGAACTCTCACGCCTGAGGCACGCGACACATTGACGAAGGCACAGGATGCTTTTGTAAGTAAACAAGCACACCGATTTGATCCCAAATTTTCATTTAAATTGGCTATCCTTGGAAAAATGCCCCACCTACATGGGCTCATCCATCAATGGGATGAAGGACAGAAAGATCCACTACTCATTGAGTGGGTCTTTCTCTCCAACCATCCCTCCAAAACCATCACAACACCACAGGAATGGATGGCGCAGGTAATCCGGAAAGCGAGGTCCCGCCTTGCTGTTCTAGCAGGGTGTGAATTCACATGCATTTATCTACCGATCACAATAGGCTCGTTCGAATACGTGATCCAAAATAATGCTGAACTCCAATATGCGTTGGATTCTTACCCCAGGCAACTTTCAATCCATTATCCTAAACACAAAGTTTTTAATTTAGATTTGAAAATCATTCAAAAGTCAGTTCAAAGCAAAGAACCCCTCAAGGCCTTGACACTTTTCACTGATGGCACTGATGACTGATGAAAGTCAGTCATCACATGGCAGGATCCAACCATGCAGAAGTGGGAATCTGACGTGAAGATTTGTGAAGGGGTCCTCACAGGTGGCAGAGCTGGCAGCCATCATCATGGCTTTTGACACGTTCTCTGAACCGTTCAATCTGATAACCGATTTGGCATATGTTGCTGGGGTAGTCTCCAGGGCTGAGGGCGCTTGGTTCTCAGAGTTCAACAATCCTAAAATCCATTTGCTGCTTTCAAAATTAGTGCATCTAGTTTCCCGCCGAAAGCAGCCATTCTTTGTAATGCACGTGAGATCACTTACTGACCTCCCCGGGTTTATCACAGAGGGAAATAGGACAGCAGACGCACTAGCTGCGCCAGTGCATGTGGCCAACTTGCCAGATGTGTTCCAGCAAGCAAAATTGAGCCACGCCCTTTTCCATCAAAACATTCCAGCTCTCATTCAAATGTTTAACTTAAAAAAGGACCAAGCGAGAGCCATAGTGGTGACTTGCCCCAACTGCCAAACCCTCCAGCTTCCATCTTTGGGTACAGGAATTAACCCAAGAGGGCTTGGCAGTGGAGAGCTGTGGCAGATGGATGTGACTCACGTCCCTGAATTTGGTCGCTTAAAATATGTACACATGTGAGTAGATACTTTGTCTGGTGCCGTCTTTGCCTCAGCGCACTCGGGCGAGAAAGCCAAAGATGTGATTTCACATTTAATTCAGGCCTTTTCAGTTCTGGGTACTCCCCAGGAGATAAAAACAGACAATGGCCCCGCATATATTTTGGAGTCATTGCGGAAGTTTTTCCAAGAGTGAGGTATCTCATTGGGATACCTCATTCACCTATGGGTCAGGCCCCAGTAGAAAGGGCTCATCAAACCATCAAAAGGATGCTCCTTCAACAAAAGAATGGGGGTCGAAGTAGACACCCCTGTTGCTAAGCATGGGAAAACTGTTAGCTGTGCCCCAGCTAAGTTCTGTAACCATCCTTATCAGAGCCTGAGGAATGCAAGAACTGCTAAATTAAGAAAGTGGATGTTGGAAGAAAAGAACAACAAAGCAGCAAGAAAGCAGAGAAAGAAGGACTGTACCAACCTGGACTAGAACCAATCACGTTTCCTGAGGCTACATGCAGAGTGTGTGGGCAATGCGAGCAGTCCAATCAGATCATGTGTGATCGTGTGAATGACACTTAGAGAAATGTATAAGAATGGAGAAATGTAAACAATAAATGGATTCCTGCGCAATCATATTGGTTCGTAGTCCAGGGGTCTCCTTTTCCCCACATATTGGTGACCGACGACGTGATAAACGTCCGTTTATGAAACAGACCGAATCCCTTTAGATAATGAAGGGGGTCTGAGGAAGAAAAGGTGGGGGGCCCTGGCTGATCTCGCCGCGGCTGGACCGGGGCGAGGAGAGCTGGAAACGGCTCACTCGGAGTTTGGAGGCCGAAGAAAGCTCCTGGGAAGAGAACTCCGGAAAAGAATTCGCTGCAGCGGTAACACCCGAGAGGTGAGGCCAGGGGCTGGAGGATGGGGAAGGGGCTGTCTAAAGAAGAACAGGCCGCCTTCGGTGTCCTTCAGCATATTCTCTTCGTGAGAGATATTAAAGTATGACCCGGGAGGTCTCGTAAAGACTGCTGAGTTGGGGTCGAGAGAGAGGATTTTTGCCACCCACGAAAGTATTCATTCTGGAGTGGGAAAGGCTGGTAATCGCTCTCTGGGACACTGTAAGTGCTGCAGGAAAAGAAGCTAAGAGGCTCAGTTATGCTTTGGGAGGTGATAAGAACAGCATAAGGCAAACGGAGGCGGAAAAAACAGCTGGGCAGAAGCGGCAGCGTGTCCAGAGCCAAGCGGTCCCGCAGCTGCTTTTCCAGTGTACGCACGGGAATTCTTTGGGGAGGTGAACCCCGTAATATCGTCCTTACCCTCCATGCACCCAGAGCCAGGGGGAGAGGCACCTCACACCGTGCCAGAGAACCCCATTTTACAGCCTCTAAAGCTGCCTGCGAAGTGTCCCGGGGTGTTCCCTGAAGGGTTAACAGCAGCGAGGAGGGAGGCGAGTGTGTTCCACCGCTACCCCCCCTCACAGCCTGATCCACCGCGGCTTATTGGAGGAGGAATTCAAATGCAAATGATAGGTATGCACAGGCGGAGTCGCTTTGAAGAAAATACAACTTAATACTAAATCAAATACCAAATCTGTGTGTTAAAGTACTAGGCAGCCAGACTATGTAGCATCGGGGATCGCAGCAAAAAAGGCTGCAAAAGTCGGAGCAAAGGAGGAGGGGGGAACCTGCCTCCTCCCCCAGCCGAGAGCCGAAATTCGAACTGTAACAAATCTCAGGCTGCCCAGAACATTGAATATAATTGGCAGCACAGCAGAAAACAGCAAGGGAGAAGCATATGGCATCTAGGGGCGTGCAAGGGGGGTGCGGGCTCGTCTCGGACAGTTTTCGCAGCCCGCGGAGCGAACAGTTCGGGGCTTGAGCATACAGAGCAACAAAAGCAGCTTTAGACAAAAACCCATATCTGCGGTGTACGGTCCCCCTGAGTTGCCTGCTGTTGAGCAGAATGCTGCAGAATCCAGCCTTAAGAGCTTCTCTCCGAAAGTTTGTTGCAATACAGTTGCAAAGTTGTGGGCTCTTCCGTACAACAAAATGGCGGCGCCCTGGTTACCATAGTAAACAATGTTATGTACTTCCGTCTCCGCCATCTTGTGACCAACAAGTTACGTGTCCTCTGGCTGCAGCGCCACCTGTGGCCGCTTCTGTTATTGCACCCTCAGATACACACAATAAACAGCCACAGAGAACAAGGAGATGCAGCAACACCAAGCCACAGAAAATACAACGTGGAACATGCGTCAACTATCCTGCCAATTTTGAGAATCAGCTAAAAAGGGAACACTCAACTCTGATTTCAGTCTTGTTGTATTTAACTGATGTTAGGTTTAAGTTGTGTTCATTCAATTCCTGTTAAGTTTAAGTTATGTTCAGACTAATTCTTGTTCAGTTTCAGTGATGTTAACTTTAGATTAAAAGATACAGTTCTTTTATTATAAGGATAAGATTGAACCAATCGAAATAATTATGATTAATTGGCAAGTAACTGTTCAAAAATATAAGACACTAAGGTGTAAAAGTACATGAAATGTGGCTTTTTAAAACCTCAAATTAATTGAAAATTCCATGGGTATAAGTGTTCTGCATTGGTCAATTGTGATGGTTATTCATGACAATCTTTGCTGTTTTATCTTTCATAGGTAGCAGAAAAAGACGAGTAACAATTCCAGACTATGCATATGATTGATTGTAAGGTGTTTAGTACTTTATTTCTTGCTTTTGCTTTGCTTGATTGTCATATACACATAAGTGTGCAAGAAAATGTAACCTTGATTTCCTAAGTCAGTTGTCTCTGTTGTATTAACGATTCTGAATATGTTCTTAGTGTCATATTGTGAATTCACAGGCATGTCATGAAGGGCATCATCCAGAAGATATTATTCTATGTTGTGCATATGCATTTCTTTGGTTGTTTGCGGTTTTTTCGTGGTACCACTGATAACTTTGTTAAGGATAAATGACAAAGCCGGCTGTTTTACAGACTTTTACATACTGTTGTATAGCTATTTGCAAGACATGAATCCTTTTAGGAAACTCTCACAGCTGTTATTAATAAAGGCTTGTTTGTAAGATATGTTAGGGAACCCTTCCAGCTAAGGCCTTGGCTCTGGCCAAGCCCTGGCCGTACCTGGTTGGGCAACATGCCAACAGACCCAGGTGTTTCTGCACTAAAACTGTAATTAAGTCACCTTGACTTGCTAATTTGGATGTATGAAAGCTGGACCCCTTTTGAGGTACATTTGGAGGCCTTGCCCGGGAAGGTTTTTCCAGGTCCTCGTGAAGTGGAGTCACCAGCTACAGCAGACTGGGTAATAAGTCAGTGTTTAGGCAATTGAAAGTGTATTGTTTTAAGTTGCTGTCCTTTTGTCGTGTGCTGTGGATTGTATGTATTATCCTGTTTGTTCTCGCTTGGTGTGACTTCGCTGTCTTATGGTATGTGTTCGCTTACTATTATGTTGCCTTTATGTTCACAGTGACAGCTGCACAGGTTATCACTGAAGAAAAATGAGGAGTGGCTCCCCAAGAGCATTTGGATAGTGCAATATTTACACTAGGGGTTTTTGCAGGTAGAGCATCAGTTTGATCCCTGGCGGAGCGATGCCGGTCTGAAGGTTTGTGTGTGTGGAACCAATTTCCAAAGGGTTTTATGTAAAAATCCATAGTTGAGTGTGTAATAGCAACACCTAGCTAAATTTACTAACCTAGAAGAGAAGGTACACAAATGTTTGTTGTCAGCGAGTCTAGAGTGGTTACCTGCTTGTCTGGATAAGCATCAGTTTGCCTCTGAGAAAACAAGGCAGAGCCAGCAAACAGGTATCAATGGGTTGTGTTGCCACAAAGGATGCGTAAGTCTCCTATGATGTGCCAGCTGTGTGTTGCTTGGGTGCTAGCTCCATCAGAAAAACCAAACAAACAAATCAAAGCAAAAAACCAAAAAGGGTACCTACAGTGTCCTATCTATCATTACATAAATGATATTCTGATAGCAGAGGAACATACAGATGTTGCAAACCTGCTACCTGCCTTACAGCAGTAAATGCCAGAGGCAGGCCTTCAAATTGCTCCTAGAAAAGTCTGACAGCAAGCCCCATGGAAATATCTGGGGATGCTTATCACCAAAGCCCAAATTCAGTCTCAGAAATCAACAATTTGCACAGAAATTCAGACTTTAACAGATGCTCAAGAATTAATTGGGGACATACAGTGGATTCGTGGTACCTGTGGCATAACTAATGAAGATCTTGAGTCCCTAATGCCATTGTTGCAAAGGGAGAATCAGGCCAAATTGCTGTACAAGCTGTCTGAAAAAACAACAGAAGGCCCTTACTCAAATTGCTACAAAATTAGGTAATTCCTTTGTAGATCATTGGTCTCCTACTTTGCCATTTTCCATGGCTGTGTTGGCTAAAGAAAAACATGTGATAGATACACTGATGAAGTGGGATGGCTAAACTAAGCAGCCACTAAAGATCTTAGAGTGGGTATTATTGCCATTCAGCTTAGGAAAATCTGTAACTGCATGAATGGAGGCTATAGCAAAAATTGTAATCAAGGCACAAAAGTGAACACTGGATGGAACCCCAGAATATGGAACCCCAGAATATTCTTCTCCCATTAACTAAAAATTATTTGCAATAGTCATTGCAGAACTCAGACATCTTACAATGGGCATTGTTGAATTTTCCAGGTCTCATTAGTATTCATTTTCCTCTTCATCGATTCTTTTCTTTATATCAACAGGTCGAAGGGTTACCTTAATTATCAAAACAGCCTGTAAAAGGCCTCAGGTTTTCACTGATGCCAGTCAAAAGACTTCTAAAGCAGGACTAACTTTGCAAGATAAAGGCAAATGGCTCAGTGAAATCCTTGAGGGACCAAGAGACTCTGCAGGTCCTTGAGTTATGTGCAGTAATCTGGGTATTTAAGAAATGGCCAGATGACCCTGTTAACATGGTTTCTGATTCTGTTTATGTAGTAGGTGCTGTTGAGCGCATAGAACAGTCATTGCTGAAAGAGTCATTCAAGATTAATGGAAGGTCTAGCCCTGGGGAATGAGAGGGCTGACCAATTAGTAGCACCACTGTGGGCCTCTGCTTCCCCCAATATTGATAAATTCAGTCAAGCCAGAAGGGCTCACGAGTTTTTTCATCAAAGCGCAAAAGTTCTGCAGAAGTAATTTGGGATATCATTACAAAATGCACAGGGAATTGTTTCAACTTGCCCACAATGTCAGGGTACAGTTGGCGGGTTGGGTCCGGGGGTCAATCCTCGTGGCCTAAGACCTCTGTAATTATGGCAGATTGATGTGACTATTTATGCCCTTTTGGTCGCTTCAAATGCCTTCATGTGACCATAGACACCTTTTCGGCCATGGCTTGGGCCACTCCTATGGCAAGTGAAGGGTCTCGTTTTGTTATCCGACATTGGCGAGGCTGCTTTGCCATAATGGGAGTGTCTCAGGAGATAAAAACAGATAATGGGTCAGGTTATACAGCCCATGGAACCCAAGAGTTTCTGGCTCTTTTGTGAGTGTGACATAGCACAGGCATTCCAAGTAATTCCACCGGACAGGCCATAATTGAAAAGACACATCAGGTATTAAAAGGGCTGCTTGATAAACAACCAACCAACCAAACAACAACAAAACAAAAAAAAAAAAAAAAAGGGGGGGAGAAAATGGGCTAAGCCCACAGGACAGAGTACTGAAAGCAGTTTATGCTATGAACCATCTACGATTAACAGGTGCTTGCAAAAATCCACCAGCATCAAACCATTACTCAGGCTTGCAGTAAGACTCTGAATTGTCACAGCACCAACCAAAAATTCGTTTTAAGAATCCTGTGTCAGGGTCATAGGAGGGACCTGTGGAGTTGCTAATGGGGAAAAAGAGTTATGCTTGTGTCATTACAGATAAAAGACCCCAAGAGATACCAGCAAAGTAAACTTGTCTCTGGCTTAAGAAAGATACTTCAATCTCTGATACTACTGATGAATAGATATTGTGTTGTTTTTTCCTTTTTTTTGTTTTTTTTTGATATTGCTATTGTTTATATGTACTGGATAAGATAAGATATAAGACAAGATAAGATATTAGATAAAATGTAAGATATACTGGATAAGATATCAGATGTACTAGATAAGATATTAGATTAGATAAGATATGCTTATGAATTGGGACTTTAGGTATACATGATAAACTAGGATAAGATATTAGATATGTTGCACAATGAAACTACTACTTGCACATGGGTCCAGGTGTAAGAATGGTGAAGGGAATATTGCAATTACTGTTAGCCGTTACTGTGTTAGTTCTGTTATTCCACATATGCATTGAGTGTTATTCTATGTATAATGACATCAGTGATCCGCTTAATGGAAAGCATAGTAAAAGGAACTTAGCTGGTGCAAATAAGAAGAAAAGGGGGAAATGTTGCTAAGCATGGGAAAACTGTCAGCTGTGCCCCAGCTAAGTTCTGTAACCATCCTTATCAGAGCCTGAGGAATGCAAGAACTGCTAAATTAAGAAAGTGGATGTTGGAAGAAAAGAACAACAAAGCAGCAAGAAAGCAGAGAAAGAAGGACTGTACCAACCTGGACTAGAACCAATCACGTTTCCTGAGGCTACATGCAGAGTGTGTGGGCAATGCGAGCAGTCCAATCGGGTCATGTGTGATCGTGTGAATGACACTTAGAGAAATGTATAAGAATGGAGAAATGTAAACAATAAATGGATTCCTGCGCAATCACATTGGTTCGTAGTCCAGGGGTCTCCTTTTCCCCAACACCCCTGCTGTGTGGTGGTAGAGACGGACATGCCACACGTATAGTAATCCAAAGCCGCAAAAGGAATCTCTATTCTTCTCTGCTATTATTCTTATACCTCTTCACAGCTACTGTGACACATGATTAGCTACGTAGCAAAACAATGACAGGCTGTCTACAAAACAATGACCATTCAAACAGCAATACAGAAAGCTATACAAGCAATTAGCTACATATTATATGCAAGTCTCTTCTTGTACAATCTTGATACTCCATAACAAGAACATCTTCTCCTTGTGTTCAGAACATCTTCCTTCGCTGATCATTCTTCTGGCTATCACTGTGGCTTTCATTGTTGCTGCAGTTTCTCACGGGTAAATTCTGACTGCTTTTAGGTTAACTTCTGTGAGACTGAGGCCTTCAGACCAGCTGTCAGCCTCAGCAATTTCCACAATTCCCCCTTTTTGTTTTTGAACCAGAAAAGCAGCGTTTACTGACTTTTGCAGGGCCCTTTGCAGAAAAGTTAACAAACACGGCACTAGCAACAAAAACAAGAGTACAACAAGCAAGATTATACCTCCCACCTTCAGCAAATCTTTGAGCCATCCCGTGATACCTCAGTCACTAGACAATGTATCAAACTAACTATCACTCTTTCTCAGCTTTTGTACCTCATTCTGCAGTTCTTGAATATTTGCAAAAACTGACTTTGAATGGTCTGACAGATTCATGCAGCACATACTCTTAAAATCCTCACAACCATGTCCATGTGCTAAAAGCAAAAAATTAATGGCTGCACGATTTTGCAGAGTAGCTTGTCGTACAGAGTGAACATTTGTTAGTAGTCCTGCTAGAGCTTTTGAAGTTTCATTAGCGTTTTTAGCAAGCTAGCATTTTAGCTTATCAAGCATAGCTAATTCTTTTTTTGCAGCAACACTAGGAGCAAGTAGCGAAGCAATCACTCTCGATCCTTTTCCCCAAAATCTCATGTTATCTTTGCAATTTTGGTTGAAGGAATAGAGAGCTCGTCGCCTATGGTGCAAAGAATGACTCACTCTTCGCCCGCAGCGCAAAAAATGAGCCATGTCTGCGACCATAGGGATGTCAGGAGCAAACATTGTCAGACGTCCAATTGTGCATGGCCCACCCATCATATTGGATGGGAGGCCGGACCATGCACAGTTTCCGCAAATTAAAAACAATCCCTGGGGTAATTGTTTAGGCACTTGGTTGTTAGCAAAAGCAACACCTGAACTATCATTACACCAAAGCGAAGCATTTGAGTACTGTGGCTGGATAGGCGATACCTCATTTGTTGGCCCATTAAACCATGTCCTCGAAATGTTAAAATTTACATAAGTTGAAGCTCCAAGAGATCTTACAATATTAATTTCTTGGGGCTCGTCTAGCTTAGACGTTGAAGCTAGCCTTTTGCCATTTGCATATGTCCCATTAACAAGTGCCTTGATTTCTGTGTTATTATGCATCGGTACACCTACTAAACATGTCTGAAAAGGGGATTGCGGAGTTGCAAGCGATAGACATATAGAAGATTGATTTAAAGCATGAACTAGGGTTATCCATACATTTTCCCAAGGCATAGGAGGAATGGGAGGCAACATAGCCTTTCCTTCCCTTATGCAAAACTAAATGACAGCAATCATCAGCATTTAAGTTTTAAGCCGATCCATTACTTGTTCGTGGGGCGAGTCTGCTGTGTCGTAGATCAGGCTTTACACATCGCGTCGGCACCCAACGGGCTCCAGTATTTGTGAAGATACAAGCATATCCACGCCCCCAAGTGATGAGGTCTCAAGGACCTTCTCACTTGTTAGTAATTAGATCTCTCACTAACACCTTTCCTCGGGGAAAAGTCACTGTTGCATTTGTCTGTAAAGAAAGAAAATGCTTTAAAATAACAGGAATATTAGAATTAGAAGGTACTGTAAGGTGATTAATTGTATACGAAGCTTTTTGTAGTTTACTCTGTGGGGGTTCCCTTATCATTCTCACTTTTTGTTTTTGCAAAACGTGTTTTAGGGTACCATGAGCACGTTTAATGATGGCTTGATCGGTGGGTGAATGAGGGATACCAAACTTATGGTTCACACTCCATAGTTGTAAAAATTGCCTTGTCCTCTCAGAGGTATAGGCAGGGCCATTATCAGTTTTTATAGATGATGGCACCCCCAAAACATCAAAAGCCAATCGCCAATGTGCAATAACATCTTGGCCTTTTTCTCCTGTGTGAGCAGATGCTCACATAGCAGAAGAAAAGGTATCAATGGAAACATGCACGTACTTGAGACGACTAAATTCAGTAACCTGAGTGACATCTGTCTGCCAGAGCTGCAATGCTTGCAGGCTCCTGGGATTAACACCTAAGGGCAAAGGTGCAGCAAATCTTTGGCAGTCGGGACACGAATTAACAATGTCACGAGCCTGAGCAGGTGTGAGCGAAAATTGTTTGCAAAGTACGCGCATTCTGATGGAAGAAATTATGTGACGCTTTGGCTTGCGCCACCCGGTCAGGCTGAGGCGCCACCCGTGCAGGATTAGCGAGCCTATTAGCCCTAGAGTTACTTTCTGTTATAAAACCTGGTAACGTAGTGTGACTTTGAACGTGCAAAATGTAGTAAGGATGGATTTGATTTTGAATTGCAGACCACAAAGCTTTTAACAATGAAAATAAAGTAACATTATTAACTTCCTTTAGAAGCGAGCAATCTAAACGCTGTGTAATATTTGCAACATAAGCAGAATTAGTTATAAGGTTCAGTGGTACATGAGAAAATCGCTGGAACGCCATGGTTACAGCTCTTAGTTCGACAAGCTGAGCGGAGCCTGACTCATGACCTTTCAGCACCTGCCATCCAGAATCATCTCTCTAGGTGACAATGGCTTTCCCAGTTTTTCCTGACCCATCTGTAAAAACTGTAAGTCCTTGCACTGGCACACAGCTATTTTTTGGACGCAAAGACAAAGAACTTGACTTTGCTAATTGCAACAACTTATGACGGGGTAAATGATAAGTAATTTGTCTTAAAAAATTTTGTAATGCTGCTTGCAGTGGAGTGCTGTTAGCAAAGCTCCACTTAAAGTAATCTTGTTGTACTGGAAGTATAATTTTTTTTGGATCCTTAGCCATGAGCTGCAAACATCTTTGACAACATTTGATTATTAACTGAGCAATTAATTTAAACAACGTGGGAACTGTCTTTTTTGGTTGATGAGGTAAAAAAATCTATTTTAAAATATGTAATGGGTCAGGCCACTGGTTATTTCACTGGCTAATAATACCTGTAGGATGAAGATCTGGAATGGTAACAAAAACAGTGGTATTAATGGAGGGATCTATTCTGTAAACTTGTCGTGTGGAAACAGCCTGCTGGACCTCATCCAGCGCTCGCTGTGCCTTAGGAGTTAGGGTTCGAGGCGAATTTAAATTTGGGTCTCCTTTCTGTGTATTAAACAAAGGAGATAACTGTGATGTGGTCAGTCTTAAATAAGGGCGTAGCTAATTGATGATGCCTAACAATTTTTGAGCATCATTTAAAGTTTCAATAGTATTTTTAAATTGTATGTTTTGATGCTGTATTGTTTGTTCCAGGATTTTGACTTCCAAATATTTCTAAGGAGGGTGCTGTTGCACCTTTTCTGGAGCCACCTGCAATCCATATGAATGCAAGGCAGCAAGCAATTGAGGTTGTATCCTTAGTAATTCTTCTTGAGTTGGTGCTGTTACCAGTATATTATCCATATAATGATAGTAATAAGAATTAGGAAATTGTTCACGAATTTCAGACAAAGCTTGTGCTACATACCATTGACAAATGGTGGGGTTGTTTTTCATGCCTTGTGGTAAGACTTTCCATTGATACCTCTTTACAGGTTTAGCATTGTTAATTGAGGGTACAGTGAAAGCAAATTTTGGTGAGTCTTGAGGGTGCAAAGGAATTGTGAAAAAACAATTTTTTAAATTAATAATTAAGATGTCCCACCCCACAGGTATCATTGTGGGGGAGGGCATTCCAGATTGCAATGCCCCCATGCTTTCCATTACTGCATTGATCTTTTTGAGATCATGTATTAATCTCCATTTCCCTGACCTTTTCTTAATTACAAAAACGGGTGTGTTCCAAGGGCTCATAGATGGCTTAATGTGCCCTTGCTGTAATTGCTCTTGAACCAGTTCATGAAGGGTGGCTAATTTCTCCTTTGATAGGGGCTACTGGCTTTCCCAGATTACTTGTTCTGTGAGCCATTGCAAAGGCAATGTAGGGTATTTTGCGCCCTTCTCCACAGTGGCCCCTATTAAAAATCCGTCTTAATTCTCACCCCCCAGGCTGCAAGCACATCCCGTCCCCATAGGTTCAATGGTGCTGCGGCAACATATGGCCGAACAGTGGCTGTCTGTCCTTCTTCATTTTTAATTAATACAGGTTGTGTGCTTAAGTAACTTTGTGTTGTCCCTCCCAACCCTGCAATGGCTGACCCCACAGGAGTCAGAGGCCATGCAGGAGGCCATGCAGAAAAGGAGACTATGGAGACATCAGCACCTGTATTAATTAAACCTCGAAGTCGAATTTGCGATGGGCTGGCACCAGGCAGAGTGAGGGTACATGTCATGTGCGGTTGCTGACTCGAGATGTCCTTGGCCCAGAAGATCTGCGGTGTTTCAGTGGATCCAAAGGCTCTATCTCCACGGATCCGTTGTTCTGTTCTGGGAACACATGACTTAAAAGACACAAGTTGAGCAATAAAGGTCTTTTCAGGGATGGTAACTGGTGGTGAAGGAGTAGAAACTAAAGCACAAATTTGTCCTGTAAAATCAGCATCAATAATTCTAGGATGCACAAAAATTCTTTGAAGGGTAACACTAGATTTGCTTATAAGTAAAGCGCTCAGTCCCTGGCCTAAAGGCCCACAAGCATTTAAAGTAACTTTGTGTACTTGACAAGAGTTTAAAGTTACTGTTGTTGCTGTGGAAACATCCACACCGGCGGCTCCCCTTGTGCTCCCGCTGAGTTGGTTGAGTAGGCCCTGTGTTGGCAGCATGCCTTGAGTTGGCAGCATGCCCTGAGTTGGCAGCATTCCCTGAGTTGGCAGCATTCCTTGGGGAAGTATTTGTGTCGGAGCGCCCTTCCCCTTTACAGCGCTCCTTTTCCAGTTTACTGAATTTCCTAAAAACTGACCATTAGCATGATATTTGGATCTACATTGTTTAGTAAAATGTCCTGGTTTGCCACATCTGTTACAGAGAATTGCTCCAGGGACTACCTTCTTATTGCTCTCCATTCCAGGAGTCTTTAGAGGGCACTGAGATTTAATGTGCCCCAGCTGCCCACAGCTATAACAGTGAGACGCTACCTTGATAGCTGCAGCAACAGCTGTAGCAACAGACTCTGATAACATAGCTATTTGATGCGATGTAGTTCTTATTTTTGCACATGCATTAATCATTTCATGCAATGAGGGGTTTTTAGTAGGTAGCAAATTAATGGCTTTTCTACATTCTTTATTTGCATTGTCCCGTGCCAACTGCAAAAGTAGTTTCCCTTACATTCTTATCAACAATCTGTTTTTCCATTGCCTCCTGGAGGCGGTCCAGAAAAGTCATAAAGGTTTCGTGAGGGTTCTGTTTAATAGTAGTATAACTCTTTTCAGGAGCTGACATATTTGCTACCTTAAACAGAGCTTGCAAGGCATGGTAACAAGACTGCTCGAGGATCAAAGGGTGTAACCGAGCCTGCAACTGAGGCTCCTGTATTGGGTGTACTGTTAATAGTTGAGGCAAACCTGCACTAAATCGAGGATCATTTAAAGGCAGTTGCATATTATTCAAAGCAACCTCCTCACAAGAACTCCTCCATTCATTTTCAAACACCATGTACTGAACTGGCGTACAGAGCAATTTAGCAATCTGCTTTAAATTAAAAGGAGTCAATTCCTCACTTGTTATAAATTTCAGCATCTTTGTCACAGCAGGGGACCCCAAACCATGCTTAACAGCAAGCTGACGTAACTCAGATAGTACCTGCCAGTTAAACGGCACATGTTGATTAGGCCCCAGACCTCTCCCTCTAATGACCGGAAAAGCAGAGGCTACAGGCTCTTGCGAATGTGACACCTCTGAGTCTGGCAATTGTCTGATAGCAGCAAGCCGCTCTGCAGCTTCACAATCTCCCACAGCCAAGGCTTTAAGCCGCATTTCCCTCCAAAAAGCTGCA
This sequence comes from Monarcha castaneiventris obscurior, assembly GCA_026261815.1. Taxonomy (NCBI): domain Eukaryota; kingdom Metazoa; phylum Chordata; class Aves; order Passeriformes; family Monarchidae; genus Monarcha; species Monarcha castaneiventris. Next base: position 1,337 of record JAMPIT010000594.1, on the reverse strand, counting down.
GGTTCTCGCACACCCGAAGCTACAGGATTGGGTTGCAGAGCTAGAGTATCCTTAGAAGGCAGGTTATCGCCCTGAGTCCCTGATACAAATTGACTCGCCCCTTGTAAAAATGGATTACTAATAGAAGGTGGCAGGGGTGCTGAGGGTACAATTTCATTCCCACCCTTTCCATCACTGTCATTCCCCCCACCCGGTTGCACAGGTAGATCAAAGGAATTTACGGGGACTGGAGAAGGGGAAGCATAGCGAGAAGCAGGGTTGGAAAGGGCAGAAAGCGAAGCCCTCCGTGGCTTGGGTACTGGAAAAAATACATTTTTTGCCACTCCAACCCGCGTTCTGTCCACCCCCCCCCGCTGCAATGTCCTCGGTCTGGCCAGCATTATCTGTCTCTGTTCTCTTTGCTGTGCCAGCTTCTGCAGTGTCTTGTTCCTTTTTTAATTCTTTCAAAGTGTTTAAAACTAATCTCCAAGTTGTCATAAGTTCCAAAGCAGTATCATTTCCAAGAGAAGCAAGGTCAAATATTTGCAGTCCCACTGCTTCCCATGTCCGTACACTAAAAGCGTTGGTGCTTGAAACCTCAAATCCTTGATTTTTGCACCACAGTAACAGTTTTTGCAATGTTAATTTATCATAATTTATGTCACGTCGTTTTAACATCGATGTCAATACACTAACTATTGATTTTTCCTCTTGGGATATATTTGCTCCCATAGTTTGTTCCCAGCAGCCTACCTTAAAATTTCTGCAGACCGGTCTTTGGTAGCTCTCCACGCTACTCTTATTTTCTGCTGGGCTCTGTTTCCCCTGCTTCTCACGCAAGCTTCCTGCTCTCCAGGCAGGCTCTTTGGATCACAGTAACTCTAAGTATCGCATTAGCCCCTTAATCACGTCGGGGGGTAACCATATGTGGCGGTAGAGACGGACACACCACACGTATAGTAATCCAAAGCCGCAAAAGGAATCTCTATTCTTCTCTGCTATTATTCTTATACCTCTTCACAGCTACTGTGACACATGATTAGCTACGTAGCAAAACAATGACAGGCTGTCTACAAAACAACGACCATTCAAACAGCAATACAAAAAGCTATACAAGCAATTAGCTACATATTATATGCAAGTCTCTTCTTGTACAATCTTGATACTCCATAACAAGAACATCTTCTCCTTGTGTTCAGAACATCTTCCTTCGCTGATCATTCTTCTGGCTATCACTGTGGCTTTCATTGTTGCTGCAGTTTCTCACGGGTAAATTCTGACTGCTTTTAGGTTAACTTCTGTGAGACTGAGGCCTTCAGACCAGCTGTCAGCCTCAGCAATTCCCACACTGCTGTTTG